>BOPN01008049.1:10000-25000 GCA_017312705.2 Penaeus japonicus | reverse complement strand
TTAGTTAACACCATAAGAGGAACTAACTCTTACACTGGTCAGTTTATTTATCTGTGCCAAGTTGAAACAAAAAAATAAGATCACATTTTTGGTGTGACAATAATAATAATATCTTAACAATTACCTGTTGAGGTAATCAATTAGATTGCTTAAGGGGATAAATAAATAAATAAATAAAACTTAAGCAAATCAAAGACAAAAAGAGATAGCTCTTCAGTGACTGGTTATAGTAGGATAACAAAGCCAAGGATCCATTAACGAAAAGTCTAGAGGCTGCCAAAGGGTACATAACAACACATACAAAATGCCAAATACAGGTCGGGCTAATGGCGGCGACGGAGATGCGCCGAGAGACGTGGCTCAAATTTGTAAGAGTTTTTCGGATAAGTTAAATAGAAAGGAAATGGATAGATTAGAGAAGACCATTGATATTCCATATTTTGTTTCTAATGGAATTGACAAACATCCATCCGTGTCACAGACAGTCTGTCCCGACGCGAGTAGCTGGATTGCTATCATAGAGAAAAGATGCCAACGATCGGAATGGACCGATGAAGGACTTATAAGTGTGGTAGTTAAATATTCACTTGGCAGAGCAGCTGATGCAGTCCAGTTATGTAAAGATGTGCACCCAAATGATTGGTCTAAATTCAAAAAGCTTTTCCTGAAGTACTTCCCTACATCCTCTTCCTTGGATAGTATTCTAACAGAGATAGAGACAAAAACTAAGGGCGTAGAGGAAAGCTTGGAGGAATTTAATGTAAGGCTCCAAGTCCTTGTAGCAAAGGCTATTATGTTAAAACCTGAGCTAGAGTCTACTGTTCGCTATATAGCGGCAAGGCGCTTCGCAAAGGCCTTTCCACCAAAGTTTCTCAATAAATTGACTGATGAGCATTATTCTGACTTTAGTGTGCTTTTAGAAAGTGGATTACAGTACATAAAGGAACATCCTAACACTGAATGGTTGCATAACAACCAGGAAAGTGAGAAGAAAGTTCGGATTAATGCTCTGCCTTCTAAATCTAATGAAAACCATAATACAGAGCATGATGACCAGAGTAAAATCAATAGGCAGGCACATACACATAAACACGAGCGTCCACGACATTGGCAAGATGGCCCTCAGCCATCAACATCCTCCTTCAGGGGAAGTGTTCACAAGAGAAAACTGCCCTACTGTACAATCTGTAAAAAGGCAGGTCATGCTACTGATGTATGTTACCGTCGTAAAGGGCGAGGTGCATCGCAGAGGGCGAGGACCAGGGCATTCTAAGCAGAAGGAAATCAGCTAAGTTTTCTAACTCTACTTCTAGACGGTCCACATGGAACCCTAGAAGGAAGGCAAACAGATCAGTAAATCAGTCGGGAAACGAGAACAGCCATGCCAGAAATCAGGGAACATAACGAGAACCGAAACAACAGACTGTCAAATCCAGGAAGTGTTAGTGCAAGTTGCAGGTGCTACTAGGTTCAATAGTAAAGGATTAATAGTTCTTAATGCAATAGTAGAAGGTAGTGAAAGAAATCTGTTGTTTGATACAGGGGCTGAGATATCCTTAGTGCATGAATCCATAGTGCCAGACACAAAAGTAAGAGACTACACAAAAACAAATGTTAGTGTCCATCTAGCAGATGGATCTATGTTACAACATTATGGATTAGTTCTTTTGGACATGAAGCTGGCTAGAATTTCAGTAAAACATCATTGTTTTGTTGTAAAGAATGTAAAACTACCCACAGAAATATTGCTAGGGTCAGATTTTATTCTATCACATATGGTAGAATTTTGTTCGAAGCCTTTTGAAATGCACATAAACAGAGAGAGAATACCAGCAAGGCTCATACCATCAAATTCCTTAGAGCCAGCATTCACTCCTGCCAGCGGAAATAAGTGAAACTATAGGAGACAAATTAGAAATTCTGTAGACGATATGCCTGAAGAAATGGACTTTGAAGATGAAGATGATTCTAAAGCCTTGTCGGCATGCTTTGCAGAGTCTCAGTGTGTTGACGGGTTTTCAGGGGGTACTGTTGGAATGGTGGTTAAAAACTGTCATGATAGAGGAGACATGGAAGATGATTTATTAGGCTATTCACAATTAAGTGAACATGTTAAAATAGCAATTTGTTAAATATGGGGATTGTAAAATTAGTTAAGAACCAGGATAATGATTATTGGTTTAAAGTTCCCTATTTAAATGTCAAACCAGAGACAGTGGAAATACTATCTGATCACCCCGTTGGTGATGTGACAATATTAGATGAAATGCCCTTAGCAAGCAATAAATCAACGGTCATGATAGGAGCTATGACACAGTCCTCTAGGAGGGATAGGTTGAGAGATCAAGTGGACACTTTGTTCCCCGATCTCTTGAGCAAGGAAAATCAAACATTAAAAGAACTGGTCATTAAGTATGATCAAGCATTCTCGCTCAAAGATGAACCTCTTACTGTAGCAACACATTTCTTTCATGAGATTCGCACAGTAGGACCACCAGTTTATAAGAGACCATACCCCATTCCAGCAAAGTATCGAGAGGAAATCAAAGCCCAGGTAGAGGACATGTTAGAAAAAGGCATAATTAGGCCTTCTAGGTCACCTTACAACAGTCCTCTTGTCCCTGTGGTTAAGAAGGACAAAACTCTTCGATTATGTTTAGATTTCCGTGCCCTGAATAAGGTGATCGAGGATGATCGCTATCCCTTGCCGAATATTGACTCTATTTTAAGAAGTTTAGGTAAGAGTAGAATTTTCTCGTCATTAGATATGCGTCAGGGCTATCACCAGATTCCTCTAACAGCCAAAAGCTGTGTAAAAACAGCATTCTCAACACCTGATGGCCATTATGAGTTTACTTCTCTACCTTTTGGGTTGAAAGATGCTCCATCTTGTTTTCAACGAGCAATTAATCAAGCTTTAGCTGGGTTAATTGGAAGAGCAGCAATGGTGTATATGGATGACATAGTTGTCCTGGGCTCTTCTTGGGAAGAACACCTATTTAACCTTGAAGATATTCTTGGGAGACTGGTGCATAGTAACCTTCCATTAAAGCTGGAAAAATATAGCTTTTTCCAGAAAGAATTAAAGTATCTGGGGCATGTAATTTCCAGCAAGGGTATCAGACATCAAGCTGAGAAGCTTGAGGCACTAAGGAACTTCTCTAAACCAGCAGTACTGAAGGAATTGCAGTCATTCCTTGGACTTGCAAATTACTACCGCAAATTCATATATAACTTTGCACTAGTAGCTAAGCCACTGACTGAAATGATAAAGGGTTCTCGTAAACAAAGTAATCGTAAGGTTGTCCTAAATTGGTCTGAAGAAGGGGTGAGAGCATTCAACACTCTTAAAGATTAGCTCACTGAAGAAGTGACTCTTTCATACCCAAATTTTGATAAAACCTTTGTTTTGAATACTGATGCTAGTGAATTTGCTATTGGGGGTGTACTCCAGCAGCATGATGATAAGGGGCATTTGCGACCAATAACATTTTTCAGTCGCACCCTTAATGAAAGCGAAATAAAGTATTCAACTGTGGAAAGAGAAGCCCTTGCAGTAGTTTATGGTCTCACAGTATATCGGCCTGTCATACTGGGGTAAAGGTAGCCAGTGACCATAGACCACTAGTATGGCTCTTTAACTATGTAGGGCCAAATTCACGCATTTTGCGGTGGCAAATGGCAGTGGCCGATTTTGAGTTGGAAGTAACCTACATAGCAGGGAAATAAAATAGTGTAGATGATGCCTTGTCAAGGATAAGAAGTGCAGACCACCCAATACATAATTTTGTCGTGTCAGCTGTAACACGGGGTGGAAACAAAAATTCAGATAATGTGTCCCCAGATAATGTAATTATGTGGGACCCAAATAAAGTTGGAATTGATCAGGATGCTCATTCATTATGGGGTCCAGTAAAAAGGTACCTCAGGGGTGAATCAAATGAGTGTCCCAAGTTAAATTATCCATTCCGTGACTTTAAACTCTTACAAGATGGCATTCTCTACCACACAAAAGTAAATGTGTACGATCAGGAGTACACTCGTGTCGTTATTCCAGACTCCTATAAAAACACGGCATTGTATCTGGCACATAGCCTACCTTTGTCTGGTCATGGGGGAGTCCAGGTTACATTAGAGAGACTAAAAAAGTTTGCTTTTTGGCCTGGTATGTCCAAAGAAGTACCAAAATATGTAAAATCTTTGTACAATGTGTGTAAGATGTAATGGCCAATGAGGGATGTGCCTGCTCCATTGCAGCGATTCCCTGATGTAAGAGAGAAATTTGAGCGTGTACATCTGGATTTAGAAGGACCGCTCCCCATCTCAAATGAAGGGTCAAAATATGTATTAACAGTGATTGATGTACTTACTCGATTTCTCCTTGCTGTACCCATCAAAAGCAAAGAAGCTAAAGAAGTGGCACAAGCCTTTATAACACATGTTGTTAGTATTAATGGAGTCCCTAAGCATGTGATAACAGACAGGGGTGGAGAGTTTGTAAATGAAGTCTTAAAAGACATCTTCAGGTTGTTGCAAATTGATCGCCATACCACAACTCCATTTCATCCCTCTAGTAATGGGTTAGTTGAACGTGTTAATGGCACGATTATGCAAATTCTTAGGAGCATGACAATTGATAACCCTAAAGAATGGGATACAATGCTCCTATTAGCAGTATTTGCTTACAGCTCTGCATATCACAGATCAGTACATGACTCTCCCCACTTCTTGATGTATAACAAAGATCCTTCTAAATTTTCGTATTTAAAATTCTTTCATGATAGTAGCCTAGTATAATGTAGATGACCTAAAACGTAAGACCTCTGTCATTGCAAGCAAAGGTCTACACATAATCGATGTCAGTTATACTTAGAAAGGGTGCAGTCGAACGTGAAGGTACAGATACGCTCTCAGAAGAACATAGAGATTTGGGATGCGTGTATACATCACCTCACAACCCTAGTCAGCGTTGTCCAGAAAGCTACAACCTCTATTTGAAGGACCTTACCGTGTACTAGCAAAAGTTAGTGATGTGGTCTCAAGCTTAGACATTAGGATGCAGATGTGAATTATCTGTACACTCTGACAGAATTAAAGTCGAAGGGTGCATGTCATCACACGAGAGTAATAATGTTAGAAGAGCATATCCAGTACATGAGCCTGTTAATGATAGTGACAGTGAAGAAGAGGCTTCTACTCATTCTCCTGTACTAGAGGGTACATTGGGAGGTGACAAAAGTCCTGAGGCAGAGGGAGTTTTGCTAGGTGGGCCCACTAGAAATCTCCGGTCCCAAAAACATGCCACGCAAAGGCACTAGAGTAGAAGGGTTGTATTAAATGCACAGAGCTAGTTGTATCTCGCCGTCCGAGGAGGCCCTGCCCTCGACGCCGCGCGCTCTATCGCTAGTCACGAATGTTGGTTTGTCACGAAGTATTTCGCCGCCTGAGGACGCAGTTCCTGCTGACACATTTGATGTTTTATGTTATTCGAAGTCCGAGCACGACGGCTCACAGCACTTCACATGGACCCCATCGTCCGATACACCTTTTTGCGTGGCTAATGAAAGTATCACATTGCCACCATTCACGGATTGTATGGTGCCGGTGAGCGTGCCGCCTTTTTACAATAATAACGATGCCGGGTATTATTTTCGGTGTAGAATACATGGTTTGGTAGCCCTACCGGCCTTTGCGGCGAAGGATAGTCAATTTGCGTTGTCTGATCCAGCACAACGAGACCCCGATTTGCCTGGAGCGGTAAAGTGGTTGACTGCGAAAGTCACGCACCTCCCGGTAGTTGAGCATGACTTCCCTGTTCCTGTGCCGGCCGCCATCGCCACACCTGCCCCTGGGTCGCCAACACCTGCAATTCCGAATGTTGCAACGCATGATTTCCCTCCTGTCGAGATTCCCGAAGGAAATGTAGTATTGGAAAGACTATTCGCAGAGTTTCCTCAGTTGCTCCCCAGTCAAGGCCGTTCTTTCGGACGTACAGATATTCTATAGCACTCTATTGACTTAGAAAAATAGAAGAAAAAAAATTACACACTCAGTATACATTCCTGCTTATCGCGTTCCGCATATCCGCAGACAGGATTTTGAAAAGCAAACAAGCAAGTTACTCGAGTTCGATTTAATTGAGCCCAGCACATCGCCATAGAGCGCCCCTATGATATTGGTACCTAAGAAAGATGGCTCATTACGCCCAGTCGTGGACTACAGACGTCTAAGTATCGTTATCCAATCCCCAGTTTACGCCTCCTCTTACAGGATATAGGCACTGGACACTCAGTATTTTCAACAATTGATTGGCAACAAGGATTTTTTCAAGTACCTTTAGACATCAATTCAAGGGAGAAGTAGAAATGCATGTTTTTTTTCAGAGACAAATCGAATACCTTGGCCATACTATTGATTCGAATGGACTCACCCCAAATTCAAAGAACGTAGATGGTAATCTAAAATTATCCCTAAGCCAAGAGACGTTAAGCAGGTTAAGTCCTTCCTCGGTCTTGTAGGTTTCTATAGGCCCTTCATAAGAAGTTTTGCTCAGATTGCTGCCCCCTTAACTCGTCTCTTTTCTAAAGACGTCCCGTTCACATGGAATGATGAACAACAATTTTCTTTGGATAAGCTAAAATCTCTCCTTACCCAAGCCCCTGTTCTCACCTTCCCTGATTTTAATAATCCTTTCACATTAGCCACTGATGCTTCCACTATGGGTCTAGGTGCAGCCCTCATGCAGAAAACTTATGGTCGAGTACGACCTATTGCATTTGCCAATAAAAATCTAAATTCCGCTGGAAATTTACAGTGCTACAGGTGCGAGTCCTAGCTATTGTATGGGCTTTAAATACCATTAGAGAACTTATTCTAGGATACGATATTGAAGTTTTAACAGATCATATACCTTTGTGTCACCTTCTTGCAGAAACTAAGTCCCCTAGCGATCGACAAGCCCGATGGATAGATACGTTATTAGAATCAATCCAGTAATACGATACACTCCAGGTGCAAGTAATAAGGTTGCAGATTCCCTTTCTCGAATTCCTGTCTCACACTTAGACGTATTGGATGCAGATGACTTACGTACAAAGCAAAGAGATGATGTACTCTATAAGGACTTGATTCAGTCATTGGAAGAGGACCCTTCCCGCCCTCTACCACTACGTAGATATGTTCCCACGAGGGATTTGTACTTACAAGACGGTATACTTTTTCGACGTTCCGCCCCCAAGAGGTCGCGCGGCTGTAGACAACGCCATACTTACACACAGCTCGTTATCCCCTAGTCGCTCGTACCCACGGTACTGCAGCTTCTACATGAAGCACCCACAGCAGCCCATGCGGGCATTGACAAAGCGGTACAGACCGCACGTAGTCGTTATTTCTTCCCTAGAATGGGACCCCGTGTTATTGAACACATTAAGAAATGCCAAACCTGCCCCCTTTACAAAGATTCCACTTCAGCACCTGCTCCCTCTCTGACATATGACATTCCTGAACGCCCCTTCCAACGTGTTATTGTTGACTATCGGTTTCGCTACTGCCGATAACCGCTATTTACTTGTCTTCATCGACAATTCTTCTGTGAACCAATCCCCATCCCTGATAAATCTGCACTAACCATTGCACGAGCTTTCTAAGAGTATATTATTCGTAGACATAACACACCTGATGAATTGGTCTCTGACAACGGAACTGAATTCAACAACTCGTTGCTACAATCAATTTGTGACACTCTTCAAGTGAAGAAGATTAACCGTCTTGCAACGCAGGCCTGCAACCAAATGGTATCACAGAGACTAAAATCGCACTATTCTAAACATGCTCCGTGTCCTCACCACACACTCATTAGACTAAGTTAGTGGATCCCCATTGTTCAAATGGCTTCACATCAATAGCACTTACCACAGCACTTTTAGGTGACATTCCACTTCTTTATGGTGAAGATAGAACTCCCCTATGAGCTTATAAGAACAACCCCTCCCTATGTATGCAGATGACTTTGTAAGATTGACTATTGCTTAAGCAGAAATTTACAAACAAACACATCGTTTTACTACAAGTCAGGCTGGGATTAAGATTATAAGCCCAACAACATCGCCTCGCACGACGTGCGAACATTTATTGGCGTATTAGTTTCACCAAGTTATTGACAGGGCCTCCCATACCAAAGCTATCACGCAAATTTGAGGACTTTCGTGTAATACAAGTCAGAAATAATAAAGCCCTTTGCAAATCACTCATAAATAGTGCTCAGTCATGGTTCCATTTCGATACGCTTAAGCTTGCAAGCAAATACTACGAAGACGAATTCATCAGACTCCACCCTAGTGACACTAACATATCTACTCCCGCAGATGGTCCTCCCTCTGTTATTGCTGCTCGTTAGCTTCTCGTCCGCCTCCCTTCCCGACAAATACTTACCACGCCCAGGAGCCGTAGTAGAAAATGTCGGTTCCTTGTACCTTGTAAATAACTACGCTGAAGTATCAATTAGCTTGTCTACCCTTTCTGGTGTCTATAACACTGCCTCCACTCACTTATCTCAGATTAACCAGTATAACCGTACGATACAGAGTGATACATTACTAACCGCTAGTCAACGCATGGCTTTGACTTCCTTCCTTAACGTCGCCCGCGCTGACCTTCTCCCCTTCAAAGATAGGACACCGCGCCCCCCTGCCCGCCGTGTCCGCCGTGGCTGGTTCGATGCCGTCGGTGACGTGACATCGTACTTGTTCGGCGTTGCCACCCATGCTGAGCTAGACGCTCGCTTTGATGCTTATGAAAAGTCTTTGGGTTCAGTGGTTTCACGCATTACAGGAACATTTGACACCATTCACTCCATCACAGACACAGTAAATTCTCTCAGCAATGCTACGCGACGCCTAGTCATAAGCATTTCAAGCAACACAAATGCTTTGACTAAAGAACAACATTTCTTATCTTACTAGCCCAGGTGTCCCTTTACCAATCTCGCGTCCAGATCTTCATAGACCATCTAAACTCACTCATTCACGACCTTATTCTCGCAGTTCATGGTACCGTCATGCCAACCCTCTTACCTCCTCCCGCCTTACAATCATTCTCGTCTAACATTTCCTCATCCACTGCATTTAAGCCGCTTTTCTCTATTTCAAACTCAACTCTGCTATACTCCCAGCTTACATCCTTCCTAACCCCTCAAGGACTATCCATATTTGTGCCTCTGTTACCTGATGTCTCCTATACAGGATATAGTGTTCACCCATTCCCTGTCATCAACCAACATGCCTACACATTAGCCACAGATGTTTCTTTCATCCTTATGTCAAGCGACCACAAGTCTATCTCTCCAGCCCTTCCCTCGCTCACAGTCTCTTGTTCGGATGCTCTGCCTGGTGTAAAGGTGTGTTCAGGTGCTCCTATCCCTGAAAGACCTTATTTCCGTCACACCTGCCCTCGTGCCCTAATCACAGGTCAATATGTGCATTCATCTTGCATGTATGACCAGATAAGCACTAACTCCGATACATTCATCCTTACGCTCCCCGACGCTAACATACTATACTTCTTCACTCCAACACAGATAAGTTTAACATGCAATAACACACACAGAGACATGAAAGTCGCTGATGCTTTCTTCCTCCCTCAATTCTGCCGACTCGAATCCGAGCGACTCACCATCCGCTCACCCCGTCGTTTTTTGTTTGATTACCTTCCACGCTCTCCGTCCTTCGATCCTGTGCCACTGTCGTTTCCCACGGTTAATGTCTCTATCCCTGACGTAGACATCAGAATGTTACCCAATTTTACTGATCAGCCTGATTTCTTCGACTTCATACCCTCTCATCACGTCACCTTTGGATTTCCTGTTCTAAGAACACTCGTCGGCACCCTCCTTGTATTTGCCGCATTCTGTATTTATCATAGAATTGTTATAAGGAACCTCAACAGCAAGGTTTCCGAGCCTGTGAGTGCTAGCCATCCTGTAGACTAGCACCCGAGAGCAATGCTCCTTTTCTTTTATTTGTTGTTTCAGTTCACTATTATAATATTTGCTTTGTTGTCATTATTCAGACGTTACTTATTTTTCTTGCCTCTCATGTTCACTCTTTTTTCCTTTGCTCACTATTATGCTATTTAATTGTTATCATATGTTATCCTGTTTATCGTGCATTTACTTTTTTTGTATCATTGTATTTACTTTCTCATAGTACACGTTCTCACATGTTCAATATCTTACTATATGTACTCTCACTATACTGTATTCTTATATATGCCCATATATGTCAGTGTTTGCATTATGTATGCGATTTTTAATGTCTATGCTATGACTTATATATATGTGTTATAATATTTTACTTATCTAGTTGTTTGTGCCTTGCATTTACTCTGACATACCGTGTGTGCGCCGGAGTCCGGCGCGGTAGCGTGGCAGAGCGGTGAAAGCACTGCACTCTGTACAGTGCATTACTTGTAACACCGTATCTGAGAACAACTGATTAAGTTCTGTTATCCAGTATATATAATTGTATATGCATCTCCATCATTTATCTTAAGCTTTCTTTGCTATATTTATGTCCATATTATTATTATTATTATTACTATTAGTCCCAATGCATTCATATAGCTGTACTAATTATTTTAGTCTTAATGTCTTTGTTCTATAGATATATATCTACGCTTCTCGCGGGCCGCCCAAGCGCGCCTCGCGCCTTGCCTTTTTCGCGTCTAAGACAGACATCCACTGTACTCAGAGGCCCTACTCTACCGAACCATATAGAGAAACAGGCCTCACATTGACGTCACGTAGGAATTCACATGACGTCATGTAACAAGCCTACGGGCCTGAATATAAACGCTCCCCTCGGAAAGTCTCACCAGACAAGGGGGACACTGACGGAGGTTCCATAACTCCACTGTACCATCTGCTGCCCAAGAATAAACCCTGTTAACTTGAACTTTCGTCTGGACTCCTCCTCAGTACCACGGTGTCACACTGACACCTTTACCTGAGATTGCTGAACGAGACTCTATCAAGAAACGCCTGCTGACCGCACCATTCGGCCACCTTACAGATTATCTTCAACACACAAGTGACCCTGTACGTCTATTATGTCCCTTAAAAAAAATATTGTCCAGGGGGCAAATTAGATTATGTAGTTTTGCACAATCAGCATAATTTACCAAGCACTACCGAGGTTATCCCATTCTTAATCAGCGATCACTGGGGATTAAGTATAACTCTGCCATTATGTAAAAGAGACCCACCCCAGCCACGTTTACGATATCATATTGCCACTAAATATCATGACCAATTCGTTAAAAGGATTGCCAGTTGGTATGGGGACTTTGCTCCTATCAATCTCGATCATTTTAATGATACACTCTGTCAGCAAGTTGGCAATATCATTAATCAACTTCACCCCAGAAACCGCACCATGCACAGGTCTCCAACCTCCAGAGTCAAACGAGCACATCTAAACAAAGACTCTGAGATTAAGCTTCTTAAAAAAAATACGATCAACTGTGAGTCAGCCCAAACATTTAGGTAGCAACCCCTACCTAGCTAAGGACCTTGTTTTCTTTAGTAGAAAGCTGAACGAAATAATCACTCAAAAGCGAGAAGAGAGTTCATATACCTGGGTAGAATCAATTGACTATACAACTCCCATGAGTAATGTGTGGGACATCAATAAAGCTACGCATAGGCTATCATTATACTATACAATATGTGCAGGATGCAGTTTTGGATGCAGAACCAGTCACATATCACCACTGCAAATTGTGCAAAAAAGCTAAGTCATATAGTCTCAACCACTACTTGCTTTGCTGTACGGAAATTGCATCCTATCGATCGAACAGCACTGTACAAAGAACATCACTTGTAGATTATATTAATTTTATTATAAACACTAGTCTTGTCTTTGATATGATCAGTGACATAAAAGTTTTTTTACCGATCAGATATAACATATAAATATGTTAACCAGTATAATGCAGCCCCTCAGGTATGTAAGATTACTGCTTGACTAAACCC
This sequence comes from Penaeus japonicus, assembly GCA_017312705.2. Lineage (NCBI taxonomy): Eukaryota > Metazoa > Arthropoda > Malacostraca > Decapoda > Penaeidae > Penaeus > Penaeus japonicus. The sequence continues at coordinate 12,972 of BOPN01008049.1, read as the reverse complement.
TTTACGCAATAGAAGCTTAGCCAGTTTGGATAGAGGCTTCACGTCTTACCCTGGCTTTTTGCAGGGCATGTAAACTGTTCTGCAAATAAACTACATCAAATCGAATCAACCACAGAACAGTACATAACTCACCTCACTTTCACAGAGATCCCTCGGTACCTTATTTAAAATTCTTTCATGATAGTGGCCCCTGGTATAATGTAGATAACCTAAAACGCAAGACCTCTGTCATTGCAAACAAAGTCTACAATCGATGTCAGCTACTGAAAGATACCAGTCACGCCCTCGAATGAAGGACACAGAGGATGGGATGCGTGTTTATATAACTCCAAAGCCCAAACCTCTCTCTCTCTCTCTCTCTCTCTCTCTCTCTCTCTCTCTCTCTCTCTCTGTCTGTCTCTCGCTTTCTCTCTCTCTCTCTTTCTCGCTTTCTCTCTCTCTCTCTTGTTTTCTCTGTCTCTTTCTCTCCCTCACTCTCTGTCTCTCGCTTTCTCTGTGTCTCTCTCTCTCTCTCTCTCTCTCTCTCTCTCTCTCTCTCTCTCTCTCTCTCTCTCTCTCTCTCTCTCTCTCTCTCTCTCTCTCTCTCTCTCTCTCTCTCTCTCTCTCTCTCTCTCTCTCTCTCTCTCTCTCTCTCAAAAAAAAAAAAAAAAAAAAAAAGATTGCACCTCGCTCTGATGAATCTGTCAGTTAAAATCATTCGCTTTGTTCTTCCCTCTGTTGTTTCGAACCACACCCCACACCCACACCCTAATGCAATCATGCAATCCACATCTCCACTTCTGCTTCACTCCACCTGTCCGTCCATCCACTAGATTGAACACACTTTCAAGAGTCTCTTCACGTACGTCACAGAACTGATCATTGTTTAGATATCATAATTCTTATTATTTTTTATCTATTTATTATTATTATTTTCTTTTTTAACATCAGCAACACAGAACTAATATTGTTTAAATATCATATATATATTTTTCTATCTATAGGTTATTATCATTATTTTCTTTTTTAACATCAGCAATAGAGACAAATACTATAAATTATGTCTTAATAATCATGCATTTTTCATGTTAGGATATAACCGATTTGATAATCCAAGATCACTACCAATTAATTATTCCCTCCTTATCACTTTTGGAAAATAGGAACAATTAGCGATCTATCATGTAACTCAGATGTTTAAATATCTTAGAAAACTAGAAAACTTCACAGAACTTAAATGTTGCGTGTTAACCTATACGTGCAGAACTTTAAGGCAGAAGATAATGACATGGTGTGAGAGGGAGAGGCGGAAAGGAAAGGAGAAGCAAGATGATGATGATAAGAAAATATAAATGGAGAAATGGAGGATAGGGGATAATTGCAATTGTGATGTTGATATTGTCAATGATATAATTATGGTAACAATGATAATGGTAACAATAGTAATTGTACCAACACCTACAGCAATAACAACAATCACGTCATCATCACCATCAACAAAGCAACAACAATAATTATGATAACGGTAATAGCAAATTGGTAGTAAATTTGATGATAATGAGAGTAATAATGATGATAATATGGATAAAATAACGTTGATCATACTAATAGTAATAATGATGATAATAATGACAAGAAAATAATGATGGTCATACTAATAACAGTGATGATAATAATATTGATAATAGTAATATTGTTAATAATGATAATGATGACGATGACAATGACAAGGATGAAGATGATAATACTTATAATATTACTGAAACTACTACTACTACAAATACGACAAATAATCATATCTCATTCCCTAATGGTTAAATAAGCTAGAAATATCCATCCCTTTCGTAAACTCAGTGGGAAGCATTAAGAAAAAGAAAGAAAGAAAAAAAGAAAGATGGAGGAAGGTCCTAAAAAAAAAAATTTAAAAAATAATTAAAAAAAAAAAAAGGTTCTGACCAACTTCCTTTAACTCTTCTTTTCTCACTCTCTCTCTCTCTTAGGATTTGAAACCTGAGCGTTATGACGATAAAATTTAGGTCATTAATCTTTGGTGGATTTTGTGAGGTTTCTCTTTATTCACCGGAAACTGCATTTCACTGTAGATAAATATTTCATTCTGTGATGATGAAAGTGTCACATCATATACCTATAGTTGTGTTATGCTTTTTGCTTCTTTTTCCATCTCTCTCTTTAGAACAGATTCACACAGACGGCACACTTGTTAATTCCAATTCGTACAAGAAAACGTTTATGATACCGACTGATATTATTCCCTTTTGGTTCGATGATCAAAACTTGACACTTTTATTGACTATACTAACATACACATTTAGAAATCACACCAACATAACAATCTAATACATATAGAAATATATAATAGAATAAATAATAAACATATCTAATCGTCTAGAAATCTGCCGATCTCCCCTCAATCCATGTTACTCTTTTCTCTTTTACTATTTCTGAAACCGATGCACATATGACCTTTCAGAAAGAATCAGTTCGGACTACCATAATTCCCATAGTTACCATAGGTCTACAGCTGATTGATTTCAAGTCTTCCCGTTCGCTCTAAGACTTCCAAGGCTCTATCCATCATGGCGGCGAGGTGACGTCACCCAAGAGGGCTGAAGTGATCTGGCAACAATGTTATTTAAGTCTGGTAGCAATGTTATTTGTGTTCGTGCTTACAACGGCACCAGATGATTGTATATAAATAATTGGTGGCGGCGCATAAATTCAATAAAGAAAAAAAGACTTGCTCGGTTTAACTCATAAAAGAGTTTACTCAATGAGGACGCTCTAATGATCAGCCTAGCTCTCACTCCGTGCCTGCTCGCAATTAGTCGCTAACGGTGTAGACTTAGCAAAAGTCGCTAACGGTGTAGACTTAGTAGCAAAGTAACAAAGATTTATCTAATATTTGATAATTGAATTTTTTTTTGTGGGCTTTCGATTATGCAGATAAGAAAGTAATTGATGCCGGCTGACTT
>BOPN01008049.1:0-2500 GCA_017312705.2 Penaeus japonicus | reverse complement strand
GGCCTTTTTCAAACACAACTTGCTTGTCACCCGGCACTTCTTCAAGGAGTTGACGAATGGGGTTCAACTGTATTGCCTCAAAGGATGTATTCAAGAGGTCACCTAATATTCTTTCTATCACTTGCCATGCCATCTATTGGGATAAATTAAGTAAAAGATCAAAAGTTTGGCTATCTTTCTTTAACAAACTTATAACAGTTTACATAAATATGCAAATATAGAAATGCAAATTGACAAACAATATATTCATACAATATACAGATTAAAATGATAATGAAATTAATGCTAATTTTTACTTATGAAATTGATATATACATTAGAATGAACTTATCAATTTCAGTAAATATCACTGTGGCTTAATCCATATTCTATTTGTATTCCAAAAACTACTAAACAAGAAAGTATTCCACATAAAGATATCATTCCATGTAGGAAAATTCTCTAAATGTAAAAGTTTTTGAGCATGTCTCATTCTGGGAAACTTACTCTAAACTGACTGAAGACTAATTATAAGACTAATTTTAATTGACTAAAATCCAATGCAATGCCTACCTTGAGTGACTTGTTACTATCAAGGTAAACAGCACCAATAATGGCTTCCACCATATCTCCAAGTGCTTTCGGAATATCCACATCCTGCAATAACAATATCATTTCACCAAACTACTACTATTTCCAATAATAGCAAATCATGAGCAGGCTCTCTCTAAAATTGTCTCCAGATAAAGAAAAAATCTGGCAATCAATTTTTAAAGCAGAGCAGAGCTACATTTGCACACCAGATGGGTAAGATGCATTAGGTCAAACCATCCATATTCTGATATTTCTTGAGGGAAGACTTATATCATGATCTGCCTTGTGTGTATACATATCAGAGAAAGGCAATTGCTTATTTAATTGTGTTGGAGTATGAAAAGACAAGATGATAATGGACACATACTTCACAATCTTGGACATCATCTTCTGTATTGAGTTCCTCTCCTAAGGGATCTTGCTGCAGAATGGAGAGGAATTTGTTAATTGAAGCTTCAAGCTTCGGGTTAAGGTGCAGCAGGTGTTGATGAAGCTTTCTCTTAGCTGCTGCTCGAGCGAGTGTGTCATTCTTAACAAAATATGACCTGTAAATAATCATTAACAACTGTCAATTACCTTTGTGATCACATATTTATATATATTAATTATCTTATAAACAAAATATATATTCAAATTTTAGCAATCACATCCATATCTAACCTAGCTGGTGCAAGATAAGATGACCAGCCTGGTCATATACCCTTTGATCTTGTATTACTCTAGGAATAGTATTTTCTATTTGTATACTGATGATTTTAACCTAATGATGACAGTGTGTCACACGGCTAAATGCCTGATGACGGGGCGACACACTAGTGTGACGGTCCCGATGCAATATTGCATAGGCACAGCATAGGGGGTAGCCACTTCTCGCCAGGCCCGTCGGGATTGGGTTAAGTTCCTTTTAATTATTATACTGACCCTATCATTCACCAATGTAAGTTAAGCTCAAATTCATAGACCCAGTAGGAAAGAAAGCCATTAAGGACATCAACCCATGTTATGCTAGCTTCTGTGGGCGATAATAAATAGCCACATGCTGACCGCTCATCCCCCAACCACTCTATCCCCATCTTAAAGTACTGGCAGCAGGGTGAGAATGCAGACTGGAAAGATGAAGGTGACCAGACCATGTACAGTGCCTGCAATGCACATATGCCAGTATGACTGCTTTGCACTGTTGCATTAACAGTGGTCACATGGGTCAGCTTCCTATGCCTTTTTTTTGTGTGTGTGTTTGTCAGTAGCATACTGATTTTTCTTTTCAAACAAAATGGAAAAGCTAGCAAAAAGTGGAGGGGATGAAACTAATTATAACACAATTAAAGAGGTCTTTTTACAATAAGAGGGAACCTGAAGTTTAAAGAGTAACATTCGAAAAATCATATAAAGGGAAGAGAAATAAAGAATAACACAGTACCTCAAATCAGACAGCTGGCCAGGAGAATAGCTGGTAAAGCGACAAAATATATGGCAAGTCACAATGTAGTCCAACACAGCATCTCCTAGGAACTCTAATCTCTGATAGCAATCTGTTACCTGGAAAAAAAAGCTATATGTACTAAATCAAGTATTTTTTCAAGTGTGCATGTCTATGTGTGTTCACATCTAATTATACAAAAATATATATCATATATAAACATATACAAATATATATAAGTATTTACAAATATATAAATATAAGTATGTACATATAAATATTATATTATAAATATGTATGGATGGATGGATGGATATATATATGTATATGTATATGTGTATATATATATATATATATATATATATATATATATATATATATACATATATATACATATACATATACATATATATATATATATATATATATATATATATATATATATATACATATACATATACATATATACATATATACATATATACATATATACATATATACATATAT
>BOPN01008048.1:25000-30000 GCA_017312705.2 Penaeus japonicus | reverse complement strand
CGTTCGTCAGCGGTAAGTGACGTCCTGGCGATGGCCTCCTACAGGGACGTCGCCTGAATCCTTCTTTCATTTTGGCTTTACTTCATTCCCTGGCTGCAAGCGATCTTGATTTCCTTTCCCTCTTACTCGCAGGTCTGCTGACTCGCAGCGCCTGGATTGGTCTCAGCGATCAGGAAACTGAAGGAGAGTTTGCTTGGGAGGACGGTAGTCCCTTTGAGTATAACAGGTAAGGACTCTCACTAACTACGACAGGTAAGTTTGCTTGCAAATGAGTATCATTCATTTCCATCCATCTAAGGAGTTGGTGTATTTCCTTTGTTGCATTTTAAACTGTCATTTCATTACTTAAATGCTCGTTCTATTCTCAGTCAAATTTGATTTGCTTTCTGAGTGAGTAACCCACTGCCGTAACTTAGCTGGCAGGAAGGGGAGCCCAACAACTTCTACATGTACTTGACACTGGGCGTGGGCGAGGACTGTGTCGAGATGAAGAAGGACTACGACTACCGCTGGAACGATGAGCTTTGCCCAGCTCCTAGGGCGTGAGTAACCCTTCTTTAACTGTTATAACGTAGCTTTGCAATTTTAGTTCATACACACGAACGAACGTGTACGTCTCTGCCCCTCATTTCTTATTGGTAACACAAGCCCAACTTCTTGCTCTAGGTTTGTGTGCGAACGACCTGCCGAGTAACGCCGATGTATCATCCTAAGTTCCGTTAAGGAAACATATTAGTCTTCTACATCCGGATACATGTATTAATTAAACTCTTTTTGACTATTTCACTGTACGGTATAAGCAATAAATTGAATAGAGCATCCACAGAAGATTTTTCTTTTATCCGTATGTTTATAACTGAATATGTATATTAGATATAATACGAATTATTTCTCCATACTCGAAAACGGCGCGGAATTTACGTCAACGTCTACTTATTTTTATATTTTACATATTTTATATTTTACAGATGCGAATATGCTCATACAGGGTTTTGGTATATGTGAAATAACTTTCCAGTTTAGTGCCATATCGAGGAAGACTACGTCAAACAATATGTATATATATATATATACACATATATATATATATATATATATATATATATATATATATATATATATATATATATATATATATATATATATATATGAGATTATATTTATATATATGTTTACATATGAGTGTGTATATATATATATATACATATGTGATGGGTATAGATGAGATTCCTACTGCAACTTGTGTGTGTAAAGGTATATTTCCTAATTACTAACACTATTTGTGTAATTGGCAAAACGGGTCCCGTCGCTGGCACCCGAATATGTGGCGAGCAGAGATTGATCTAATTCCCACACATAATATATAAAGGGATTACGTGAAACACGGTAGCTAAAACATTAACAATATATTATAAATCAAGATATATATATATATAACATTATTTACAAGGGAGGCACGATATATACACGCAAGGGGGAAGCTAAGCCTATCGCAAAGCTAACGAGATCTAAGCTATAAGTATATCAATAACACTAATATAAACACAACACTAAGGAAAACACAACTCTAAGGAAAACACAGACAATGCACAGTATATACGACAGCTAAGTCACTAAAGGCACTAGAAACACTGTCTACAAGTCCTTGAGGAGGTGAAGGGAGGAGGAGGTCCCCTCGACTTGAAGGTCGAACTAATTCTGTCTAAATCTATCAATGACCTAATTTGAGGGAGATACCGGGTCAGTACGAGGCAGCGACAATTCTTCTAATTGGTCGAAGGGCACCCGATCCGCCGGTAGTCCACGCGGTAATGAGAGCAGGACTTGGCCACGCCCTCCGAACGTGGGCATTCAGGACTGACCTGGAACTGGGAGACATTGTGTTTAAGTAACTAGAAATATTTAATTATTGCTTCGATATGAATTTTGAATCTTTATCATATACAATAATACCTTCATATCGCTCGACCACGTTACCCCAAATCGTCCCGATTTGGTAAGAAAATTAGATATAACGAAAAGAGAATGCCAAAATCAGCGATACTTAGCAGAGAAAAAGGAGATCCGTGATCAGTGGAGCTCTTGAAAATATACGAAGAGATCGGAAATGCCGTGGCAACGTCGGTGTGCACAAGATCACACGGTTGTGCAATCAGTGCAGGCTTCGAGATGGGCTGCACTGGTTACAGGATTGACACGTCTGGTTGACATGCCCTTCTGCATCCATCACTATCGTATCTGAAAAACTTTATACACGTAACTAGTGCATACGATAGTTGTAGAGGGGACAGGGTAAAGGGCGTAGGAGCAAAAATTATGCAGATGCATGTTATAAGATAATGGGTAATAGTAGTTATGAATTAACTAGCTGAAAATAACATGCAATATAATTTAAAAAGATATCAAAAGTATGTATACAATAATTGCATTGCTAATTATTAACATATTATTATGTCATAATGTTTAAAAACAATTAAAAAATTAGCAAGTAAGTTATGCTAAGTTATAGTATATAGTCATAAATTGGTATATCCAGTAATGGTAAATATAGTACAAAAAAATACAAGAGTACGACTTACTGTCGGGTGATGCGGTAACTTGCTCGTAGTGCGATGCAGCCAACACACAATTGGCTCGAATCATCAGCCGTGCAAGTCCAAGTATCTGTTTAAGATCAGACTGGGGAAAAAGTCATTAGGAGTCCCGGGTTTCAGGATGAACCCGAGAGTTGCAACAATGCAAGGAGTTGACTGCATCAGGAACCGTATACAGCATAGAATGGTCCTGGTAGTCGACAGATAGTAGTTACCAGCAGGAACTATCTGCAAGGTATAGCGAAATTAGTATTTCATATTGAAAAATAATCATATATGCAACATAATCATATGATTTGGCAATAACAAGAAATAGGAAGTATTTACCTGAGTTCATGTTATTTGCTGACAATACTTACGTAGTAGCAGACCGGATTCATCGAGGGGATGAACTATGTGCAAAATATGTGTCTGCTGCGATAATAGATGAGTATGAAAAAATGGTAAGTTAAGATGTAGTTTTTCCATTTACTAACTGAGTCTAGTCCTTCGGGGAGTGAAGGCACGGCATATGAGCCAAGGTCAGTAGCAAATTAGGGAGAACAATGTAAATGTGTATGATGCATGTAAAAAAAAAATAATTAGCCAAATTACCAACCATATCTAATCCTTTAAATAGGCGTGACCGGAAGTCAAGATTTGAGGCAAAGTGGGAAAAAAAATATCATGAGTATGCATATGAAAGAAAAAAAATATTAATCCAAATATCAACCGAATCCAGTCCTTCAATGAATTAGAAGGCACGACATGAGTCAGATTGGATGAGACTGGAAAAAATAGATGAGATTCCTACTGCAACTTGTGTGTGTAAAGGTATATTTCCTAATTACTAACACTATTTGTGTAATTGGCAAAACGGGTCCCGTCGCTGGCACCCGAATATGTGGCGAGCAGAGATTGATCTAATTCCCACACATAATATATAAAGGGATTACGTGAAACACGGTAGCTAAAACATTAACAATATATTATAAATCAAGATATATATATATATAACATTATTTACAAGGGAGGCACGATATATACACGCAAGGGGGAAGCTAAGCCTATCGCAAAGCTAACGAGATCTAAGCTATAAGTATATCAATAACACTAATATAAACACAACACTAAGGAAAACACAACTCTAAGGAAAACACAGACAATGCACAGTATATGAAATAAGCTAAGTCACTAAAGGCACTAAAACACTGTCTACCTGGAATCCTTGAGGAGGTGAAGGGAGAGGAGGTCCCCTCGACTTGAAGGTCGAACTAATTCTGTCTAAATCTATCAATGACCTAATTTGAGGGAGATACCGGGTCAGTACGAGGGGCAGCGACAATTCTTCTAATTGGTCAGGGAGCTGCCCGATCCGCCGGTGATTGGTCCACGCGGTAATGAGAGCAGGACTTGGCCACGCCCTCCGAACGTGGGCATTCAGGACTGACCTGGAACTGGGAGACATTGTGTTTAAGTAACTAGAAATATTTAATTATTGCTTCGATATGAATTTTGAATCTTTATCATATACAATAATACCTTCATAACATATATATATATATATATATATATATATATATATATATATATATATATATATATATATAAATGAGGGGGTAAATACGAAAAAGAAAAGTTCAGTAAGCTTTCGGTAGAGATAAAGGAGCTTATGAAACAGCGTAGGGACATGAAAATAACATCAATCAGAGACAAGATAGAATCAGCAGAGCTGACTAAGACTATAAACAAGAAGAAGAAAGAGGATGTACGCAAATGTAACATACGAAAAATAAACGAAACTCTGCTTGCCGGCACCAACCTTAAGGCAACAAAGAGGAGGCTCGGAATAAGGAAAAACCAAATGTATGCAGTAAAGAAACCCAACGGAGAGGTGACATACAATAAAAATGAAATTATCAAAGTAATAGAAGACTTTTATCGCGACTTATACCACTCAAACGATCAACCACATACGGAGACAAACACAACAATTGGAGACGTTCCAAACATCACGGTAGAGGAAGTAAATAGAGCACTGAAAAGCATGAAAAGAGGAGAAACACCAGAAGACGGCATTAGAGTAGATCTTATTCAAGATGCAGGAGAGATTGCGGCGGTAAAACTGGCCAGTCTTTATAACAGATGCCTAGGCGTCGAAATAAAACTTGAAGGCCTGGAAAAACGCAATAATAATTTTAATACATAAAAAAGGAGACACAAAAGACTTAAAGAATTACCGACCTATAAGCCTCCTTTCAGTAATCTATAAACTGTTCACAAAAATCATCACAGCCCGTATCACCAATACATTAGATTCAAAACAACCCAGGGAACAGGCAGGGTTCCGCAGTGGGTTCTCAACTACAGACCATATCCACACGCTAGCACAAATAAAAGAGAAAACAAACGAATATAAGAAGCCCC
>BOPN01008048.1:15000-20000 GCA_017312705.2 Penaeus japonicus | reverse complement strand
ATAATTCCTCTGGTGATTTATTCATGATTCTCCAGTCAATTTGGTTGTGACTGAAGTTTCAAGATTTGAGACGATTTTCTATATTGCTAACTTATCTACTTATCTAGTGTTATTTTAATATATCATGGCCTGATTGAGCTGCATAAATTAGTGATATGGTGCCATGTCCTCCCCTATACAAAAAAAAAAAAATGCCCGGTTGGTTTTCTTCCTTTGTTGGAATTTTGATTATAAGAAAATCTTTAAAATCTAGAAGCATTTTCGTTTTCTTTTTGTTTCTCACCTCTAGTGCCATTTGCTCCATCTTTTATTTTCTTTGTTTAACAATCAATAAAGGGTAAAATAAAGCCAGCAAGTGTTGTATTTCTCTTGTTGCCGTAATATGATGACTAATAATGTTTACATCTCCACTGAAAAAAAGCTTCCGCTGTGCCAGAAGGTCTGTATATAACATGAAAAGTTATTATGTATCAATTAATTACACTTAAGCCAATTCTATGATGTTATTAGAATATTGCATTACAGGATCTATTTTGCCGCTGATTCTTCCCTGACGTAAACAGTTATTGGTTCTTGAATTCTAGTATTTCTTTCCTTGTGAGCTCATGGTTGTTGGTTTTGATGAATGGGACTGAATGTTTTTTTCTGTCGTTAGTGATGTACTGCTGTTTTTCAGCTCCATGTTTCCCCTGTTTTCTTTCAGCTTATTTACTTCTTCTTTTTTTTTTTTTTTTTTTTTTTTTTTTTTTTGTCTTTAATCATACTTATGATCAGTTGTTATCCATACTCCTTTTTATTTTTTCAATTTCGTTGAACTTCATATTTTTCCTTATCAGCTGACATTTTTGTTTTTCATTTGATTGTTTTCTAGCCATTGTCTCAAAGCCTCCTTTAGACATTTGCCTTCTGTAAATACACCCTTAGCTTTAATTGTTTCATTAAATTGTAAACTCATGATAATATCATTGATTACTTCCATGTCACTTTTTTCTCTCTCTCTCTCTTCACGATTATCTTTTTACTTTTCCTCTACATCGTAAATGACCACTAGGTTTACTCTGGATGTTTCATCTTTCCTCTTCTTCCTCTTCATCCTCCTTAGCTTGTCTCGTTTCCAGCTGTCTTCTTAGCACTGACAACCCGCCAATCGGCCTCAATGTCTTGTGTTGTTTGTTCTGTGTTTGAGCTCTTTGTAATTTGCGGATCTTTCCTCTGCTTCACTGGTTCTTGTTTTCCTCTTTGCGTTGGATCTATGGGCTGACTCTTTTGTTTTACTTGTTCAATCTCTGTCTTCGCCTTTGCGTTTTTACTTTCTGACAAAGCCTTTTCTTCTTCTTTACTTTATTCCAGTATGTGTATTTATTCATTTTATTATTATTATTATTTTTTTAAATATATATACTTTTTTTTTCTTTAGATATCGTCTTTACAAATGTCTCATAACACGTTTTAGATGTGTTATTATTTTTTTTAATCAAATGGTTTATTTCCTCAGCACTTTTTCTAATTTACTAGGCTACTTTCCTGTGCATTAGTAGTCATATATATATATATATATATATATATATATATACATATATATATATATATAAAGGCAAGAAAACAGCACGCATAGTGGGTCGATAGCAGTGCACATAAGTAACAATGATTATTTTTGGCTAAATACGTGTTCCCCTATGCCCCCTCCCGGGGCCTCCCCCTCCCCTTCAAGCTTCCAAATATTGAATCTACAACCCCACGATATTCGTTTTTTTTTTCATGTAAAACGTTTAATATTTTGTCCCGGACTGAACACACACACACACACACACACACATATATATATATATATATATATATATATATATATATATATGTGTGTGTGTGTGTGTGTGTGTGTGTCTGTATTGATTATATAATATATATATATATTTATTTATTTATATATGTATATATATATATATATATATATATATATATATATATATATATATATATATATATATATATATATATATATATATATATATATATATATATATATATATATATTTATATTTATATGTATATATATATGTATATATATATATATATATATATATGTATGTATGTATATATATACATATGTATATATATACATACATATATATATACATATATATATATATATTATATATATATATATATATATATATATATATATATATATATATATATATGTCTATATACATTTATATACATACATCAATTACAAGAGTAATAAGAGATCATAATAATAACAATAACAACAATCACAGCAACCGTAATAGCAATATGAAAACAGTGATAAAGACAACAGTAATAATGATAGCAAAGACGATATCAAATACACTAACAGTGATAATGACAATATTAATGACAATTATGATAATGATTGTAATAACAATAAAAGTAATAGCATTATGATGCTGGTGACGATATAAGTGTTAAGATGATGATATGAACAAATATATAGCAAATATTTATGAACAGAAAAGATAGAACAGATAAAATTAGAGGTACACCCTTTTACTGTGGCTATCACTACGAGTGAATTGAGCAATAAATGCAAAAGCACTTGATTAAACATTGCCTTTCAAGCGACACATTTTCCTGCTTATTCCTTGCGCACACTTGCGTTGGTGCTGCGAGACTATATAACGGAAATCCGAGTCAGCACCCTACACATTCTCGCTTTCTCCAGCCGCTGCAATGTTGCGAGTCTCGCTGCTGCTGGCCACGACGCTCACGGTAAGCCACTCTGTTGATTCGGGTGTATGAGCATTAGGTGTCTGTTAGCTATAGGTCAGCCTTACGTTTCCATTCGAACAACTGTGTTTCATCTTCTAACCACCTCCGCAAACAGTTGGTGCTGTGTCGGGGTCTTCCGAGTAACCGTAATGAGGAGCTGATCTGCCCTGACGGCTGGACGCTGTTGGAGTCCTCGTGCTTCTTGGTGCCCGGCTCGTCCGGGAACTGGTTCGAAGGGCAAAGCCTCTGCAACACATTGGATGCCTCGCTAGCCACTGTGTCCAGTGCTTCCCAACAGGAGACACTCTCGGGTTAGAATGCTTGTCCCAGAATCTCGTTAGGCTCTACACTTGATGTCCCTCGCTGCGACTTTCAGTTGCTAACTCAAAAGTGATGCATGTTTTCATTTAACCGATATCGTACAGGCTATCGGCTGTTTTACATATCTTTGCAACCTTCTCCTACAATTCTATCTTAATAATTTTGCCCATCGCCCATAGGTATGTTGAGTGAAGACACCTGGATTGGCCTCAGCGATCTCAAGGATGACCACAGTTATATATGGGCTGATGGCACTCCCTTCGAGTTCTCCAGGTTAGTATTTTTTCGTGGTATCAGACTGAAAAAAAAAATTAGGTTATTAAAAAGTAGGGGGATATTTAACCCGGAATTCATTGGTGTATTTGAAGATGTCGCATCATATAAGTGGTCGCAGGACGTTTATCACCATAAGCGTGACTGAACAGGAACTAATCACACCCGTCCCAATTACAGCTGGGCAGAGAGTGAACCCTCGGGAACCTCCTGGTTCTTAGGCGGGCAAGAAGACTGCGTCGAGATGCGGAAGGAGTACCAGTATCTCTGGAATGACGCCAGTTGCGATGAAACCAAGCAGTGAATACCGTGCTTTTTATCAATATTTCTATTTAAGAAGAGCAGTTGTTTAAATTTTATCTTATAGTAAAAGATGTAAAAGAATATAGGATGAATAATGTTTACTCCTTGGTCCAGATTCATGTGCAGTCGCCCGGCTGATCCAGTACCCACCACCACTACCACCACCACTACTACTACAACCACGACCACCACAACCACAACCACTACCACCACTCCAGCACCCACCTGTGAGGAAGGATGGCAGATTAATGAGCTGTCTTGCTACCTGGTGAGTGACGACACCGCGTCGTGGACAGGAGCCAAGGACAGCTGCACTGGTCTCGGGGGCGTGCTTGCCTCCATCACCAGCGAGGACGAGCAAGCGTTCGTCAGCGGTAAGTGACGTCCTGGCGATGGCCTCCTACAGGGACGTCGCCTGAATCCTTCTTTCATTTTGGCTTTACTTCATTCCCTGGCTGCAAGCGATCTTGATTTCCTTTCCCTCTTACTCGCAGGTCTGCTGACTCGCAGCGCCTGGATTGGTCTCAGCGATCAGGAAACTGAAGGAGAGTTTACTTGGGAAGACGGAAGTCCTTTTAGCTACAACAGGTAAGTTCTCTCACTCTTGATTACCAGTTGTTTTCATCATTTATCATACCTATGTTTTTCTTTCGTTACATTTTCAATTGTCATTGTATTGACCTTTCCACCCTGCGTCAGATTAGATGATCTATAAATATTTACTGCAATCTGATGCTCGAGTTACTAACCCACTACTTCAACCCAGCTGGGAGGAAGGGGAACCTAACAACTTCTTCCTGCTCGGGATACTGGGCGAGGACTGTGTCGAGATGAAGAAGGACTACGACTACCGCTGGAACGATGAACGATGCCGTGCTAAGAGGGCGTGAGTAAACTTTCTCGACCTGTGATAAAACCACTGTGCAGTTTTCATTCACACACACACATACATGCGAGCATATGTACATGGATAAATGTCTCTATTCCTTTTTTTTTCTTCCTGGTGATACAAGCCCCACTTATTGTTCTAGGTTTGTGTGCGAACGACCTGCCGAGTAACGCCGCTGTATCTTTCCTAATTACGTCATCGAGATGCATGTGCAAGGTTCCTTGACTTAGCCTAATCCTCTATGCAATAAAAAAGAAAGCTATATGCAATAAATTTAGTAGAGCATCGGTGGAAGAGTATTTATTGCCCACATTTTATGGTGACTTTTTATGAACTGATCCTTATGGCTTTAATTAAGATTTTCTTATCTTAACCTGATTTATTAAAGATATCCGATATTTACCAAAGGGAAGCATATGAACAGAGGATATCACAACAATCCTTTGCATGAGATGGATCTGAGGAA
>BOPN01008048.1:0-2500 GCA_017312705.2 Penaeus japonicus | reverse complement strand
AGATAGATAAACAGATAAATATATGTACATATATATATGCATGTGTATATGTACACGTATATACATACATATATATATATATATATATATATATATATATATATATATATATATATATATATATATATATATATACACACACACACACATATATATATTTGGTAACCCCGAAATGGTTACCATTTTCTTAAAGACTGCTGGAATTTCACCTGGTCTAGCTGCTGAGTTTGTTGTAATATTTTTGATTGCTTTAAGGATATCTCTTTCGTCGAAAATAATATCTGTGAGAAATTTAGTTTCATTTTTTATAATTTTGAAATATAATTTAGGATCTGATATTGATTATTCAAGGAACACTAGAATAGAGTAATTCAACTATTTCCTTTGAATCGGTCACCAAAGCACCATTGTTCTCAAGAGGCCTAATTTCCGTTCTTCTCGTTGTTTTGTTGTTTGTATAAGGGAAAAGGTATTTTGCATTGAATTTTTCATGGTATCATATGTTTTTTTTTCGAAAATGTTTTTGGTTACTTATAAACTTTTAAAAATCTGTCTTCTAATTATTTTATCTCTAATCTTTTCTTTTTTAACAGGATAATTTGTCATATTCAGTTCTTCTCGTTTCTCAATAGTATTCTTCGATCTCTTGGTATGATATTCTCGTTTCGGTTCTTTTACAAACACCTTTACAAGCATCAATGAACTTGAGTATTTTTCAATAATTCCTCTGGTGATTTATTCATGATTCTCCAGTCAATTTGGTTGTGACTGAAGTTTCAAGATTTGAGACGATTTTCTACATACCTTCACCTTTTTCTATATTGGTAACTTATCTAGTGTTATTTTAATATATCACGGCCTGATTGAGCTGCATAACTTAGTGATATGGTGTCATGTCCTCCCCTATACAAAAAAAAGAAAAAATGCCAGGTCGATTTTCTTCCTTTGTTGGAATTTTGATTATAAGAAAATCTTTAAAATCTAGAAGCATTTTCGTTTGTTGTTTCTCACCTCTAGTGCCATTTGCTCCATCTTTTATTTTCTTTGTTTAACAATCAATAAAGGGTAAAATAAAGCCAGCAAGTGTTGTATTTCTCTTGTTGTCATAATATAATGACTAATAATGTTTACATCTCCACTGAAAAAAAAACTACCGCTGTGCCAGAAGGTCTGCATATAACAATGAAAAGTTATTATGTATCTAGTCATTACCTCAAGTAATTCTACGATGTTATTAGAATATTGCATTACAGGATCTATTTTGCCGCTGAATCTTTCCTGACGTAAACAGTTATTGCTTCTTGAATTCTAGTATTTCTTTCCTTGTGAGCTCATGGTTGTTGGTTTTGATGAATGGGACTGAATGTTTTTTTCTGTCGTTAGTGATGTACTGCTGTTTTTCAGCTCCATGTTTTCCCCTGTTTTCTTTCAGCTTATTTACTTCTTCTTCTTTTTTTCTTTTTTTTGTCTTTAATCATACTTATGATCAGTTGTTATCCATACTCCTTTTTATTTTTTCAATTTCGTTGAACTTCATATTTTTCCTTATCAGTTGACATTTTTGTATTTTCATTTGATTGTTTTCTAGCCATTGTCTCAAAGCCTCCTTTAGACATTTGCCTTCTGTAAATGCACCCTTAGCTTTAATTGTTTCATTAAATTGTAAACTCATGATAATATCATTGATTACTTCCATGTCACTTTTTTCTCTCTCTCTCTCTTCACGATTATCTTTTTACTTTTCCTCTACATCGTAAATGACCACTAGGTTTACTCTGGATGTTTCATCTTTCCTCTTCTTCCTCTTCATCCTCCTTAGCTTGTCTCGTTTCCAGCTGTCTTCTTAGCACTGACAACCCGCCAATCGGCCTCAATGCCTTGTGTTGTTTGTTCTGTGTTTGAGCTCTTTGTAATTTGCGGATCTTTCCTCTGCTTCACTGGTTCTTGTTTTCCTCTTTGCGTTGGATCTATGGGCTGACTCTTTTGTTTTACTTGTTCAATCTCTGTCTTCGCCTTTGCGTTTTTACTTTCTGACAAAGCCTTTTCTTCTTCTTTACTTTATTCCAGTATGTGTATTTATTTATTTATTTTTTATTTTTTTATTATATATACATTTTTTTTCTTTAGATATCGTCTTTACAAATGTCTCATAACACATTTTAGATGTGCTTTTATTATTTTTTTAAATCAAATGGTTTATTTCCTCAGCACTTTTTCTAGTTTACTAGGC
The DNA here is from genome assembly GCA_017312705.2 of Penaeus japonicus. NCBI lineage: Eukaryota > Metazoa > Arthropoda > Malacostraca > Decapoda > Penaeidae > Penaeus > Penaeus japonicus. The sequence continues at coordinate 270 of BOPN01008048.1, read as the reverse complement.
TACTTTCCTGTGCATTAGTAGTCATATATATATATATATATATATATATATATATATATATATATATATATATATATATATACATATATATATATATATATATACATATACATATATATATAAAGCCAAGACAACAACACGCATAGTGGGTCGATAGCAGTGCACATAAGTAACAATGATTATTTTTGGCTAAATACGTGTTCCCCTATGCCCCCTCCCCCTCTCCTTCAAGCTTCCAAATATTTAATCTACAACCCCCCGATATTCGTT
>BOPN01008047.1:47500-50360 GCA_017312705.2 Penaeus japonicus | reverse complement strand
TAACACAAACACACACACACACACACACACACACACACACACACACACACACACACACACACACACACACACACACACACACACACACACACACATACACACACTGGTATATTGGACGATTGTAGTCACAAACAGTATTTTTTCAGCACGTGATAGATAATACGTTGCGTTTGTAGGCCAACATAATGAATGTGATATTGTGTTACAGGAGCCCATGCGAGTAGCAGTCAACATGAACATGCTTGGAACCAAAAGAGTCGTCAGTCTTGCCCGAAAGATGAGAAACCTTCAGGTGAGTTGTGCAAGATAAAGAGAGAGATTTATGTGTGTGTGTGTACGTTCGACGGTTAGTGTGAGTGAGAATGTGTGTGTGGAACGTATTTTTTGTGTATCTGCGGTTTGTTTCATGTATGATTCATATATTTTTTTCAATTTTCTTATTGATATATGTTTACTTTAAATTCTGTAGAACTTGATTATAAAACTCTGAAAGGGTATCCAGCATGCGTCCAGACCTCACGAATAAATCGTGACGATGATAACAATAACATAACCGCCTTGCAGGCCCTGGTTCACGTGTCGACCGCCTACGGTAACTGCCACGTGCCCGAGGTGTACGAGGAGCTGTACCCGGCGCCCATCGACCCCGGCCGCCTCATCCAGCTGACGGAGTGGCTGGACGATAAGCTCCTCGAGGACATCACGCCGCGCCTGGTGGAGCCACGACCCAACACCTACACCTTCACAAAGGCCCTCGCCGAGCACCTCCTGGTCAACGACGGGGAAGGCCTCCCGATCACCATCATTCGCCCTTCCATCGGTGCGTCGCCATTTTCTTTTCTGTCGTGATTGCTTTTCTCTTTTGATTTGTTCCTCTTTTGTTTTCTTCTCTCTTTTGAATTATTTTCTTGTTTCTTTTGGATGCTGCAGCACTTACTCTAGTTTCAGCGATTTTAGGTAATGATATTTTAAAATCAAAGTGTTAAAAAGTCACTCGATACCACAGACAGCAAGAGTTGGTCCTTTGCAGCACAACTTAATTCTTAGGTTTCCTGCTGCTAGTTTTACTTTTGTTCGTGCTGTTATGACTCCTTATAGTCTGACCTATATTACTCTTAGTACTATTACTGTTTTTCTTCCTCCCACTACTACTGCTACTACTACTACTACTACTACTACTACTACTACTACTACTACTACTACTACTACTACTACTACTACTACTACTACTACTACTTCTTCATCTATTACTACTGCTACAACTACTACTACTACTACTACTACTACTACTTCTACTTCTATTACTACTACTACTACTACTACTACTACTTCTACTTCTATTACTACTACTTCTACTTCTATTACTACTACCACCACTACTACTACTACTTCTATTATTACTTCTCTACTACTACTACTACTACCACCACTGCTGCTACCACCACTACTACTACTTCTATTACTGCTGCTGCTGTTACTACTACTACTTCTACTTCTATTACTACTACTACTTCTACTTCTACTTCTACTTCTACTTCTATTACTACTACCACTACTACTACTACTTCTATTATTACTTCTCTACTACTAATACTACTACTACTACTACAAAAATAACCTAATGCATTACCACTATATTCATATTTTCGAACTGTATCCGAACCCTTTCTCTTTTATCTGAACCCCTTCCCTTTCAAGTGAATCCCTTTCCTTATATCCGAACCCTGTTTTTATCTTAACCTCTTATAGTTTATCTGAACCTCCACTCCTATCATCTGATGAATCCTTTTCACATCCCCCGAATCCCTTTTCACTTATTTGAACCCCCTTCCATTTTTCGAAACCCTCAGTGTGTGGCTCTTGGAGAGAACCCATTCCCGGGTGGGTGGACAACCTGTTCGCGTTCACAGGCCTCCTGGTGGGCATGGGCAAGGGCGTCCTGCGTTCCCTCTACGTCAGCAACGGCATCAAGCTGGACTTCATCCCCGTGGACGTGCCCATCAACCTCATGATTGTGTCTGCCTGGAACACAGCCGTCGGGAGATACAAGTGGGTTTCTCTTCGCTTCGTTGTCTTTTGCTTTTTTTTCGTTTTGACTTTGTGATATAGATAGGTAGATAGATAGACAAATAAATTGGTATGGAATGCTGGTATTAACACCGCACGCTGACGACTTTCCAGGCCCGAGAGCGTCCCCATCTACTGCTGCTCGACCGGCACCGATCAGCCCCTGACGATCGAAGAGCTGGCTGAACACCTGAAGAAGTCGGTGCGCAAATACCCCTTCAACTACCCCCTGTGGTACCCCGATGGCTCTGCTAAGAACATCAAATTCCTGCATCAGCTCCATGTGTACGCAGTGAACATCATACCAGCCTACATTGCCGATACCATCATGAGAATTCTAGGAAGAAAGCCCATGTAAGTCCCGCGGGCGCCGATGGCATTGCTGGTCGGTTGCAGTTCTGTTATTGGTGAAGGAGCGATTGCAATATTTATATATTCTTATACTCGATTTAAAGACCATTCGTGATTCTATTTTATTTTGACTTGTACATTGATTATATTAGTACTACTGCTTCTACTACTGCTAGACGTGTAAAGTGATAATAGGGATAAGAGAATAGATAAGTGAATTGATAGCGATGACAAGGTTAGTAAAGATAATAACACTTGTGTTAATGATGTTAATGCATGTTATCTTGCAGTGCCGTGAAGCTGTGCAACAAGATGGTCAAGGCCGTGGGTGCTCTTGAGTACTTCATGCTGCGCGACTGGACCTTCCACACCACCAAGACGAACGCTCTCTGGCGGTCCCTGAGCCCTACCGATCAGGACATCTACCACTTCAGCGTCAAGG
>BOPN01008047.1:20000-30000 GCA_017312705.2 Penaeus japonicus | reverse complement strand
TGACATGGGGTTGGCTTGTGTTACACGGGCAAAAGATGCATATTTTTTGTGTAGCTTTTGTTACCAATACTTTATATGACCATACTACATTTGAAAATTAATAATATTGGATATATTAGGCATCTTTGTCCTAGACTTGGATTACAAATCATTTTAGGAAAACATGGATTCTCTGCTGATTTTGAGTTTGTTTACCTTTTGACGGACCATTCAAAGGAGAATGAAATTAAATGAATGGTAACAGTAGTCAGGAGCATAAAGTTAAGGTATATGATTTTATGAAAGATGTATAATTAAATCTATACGTATGATACATTAAAAATACACATGTATGTACAGTATATATACACACAAAATAAGGAATATCTATACACAAATACATGATTCCTCTCATCCCGTTTGTTTTGATGTAGCATAGACTAAATTATCAACCACACATTTGTGAAATGGTTGCCAATTCTTTAACCCATTGCGGACAGGGCACCTAACAACCTAACTGGTCGACAGGGTGGATGGTCTAAGACACTAGCGGCACCGGCTAAAGATTAGAGGGAAGTAGGAAGGATGTTCTCCACCCTATGGGTAGTGCACACTAGCCCAAACAATATTTTCCATAAATCAATAATAAAATATGGGTTTAGGCTGACTTTGGAACCCTGTAGCTTAGGAGCTAGCACTGTTACAGCCATAATACTTCATGACTGTGTGCATGCTTCAACTAAGAACAGATCCCGATGTCGCGTCATGTACGCATTGACTCCAGTCTTTTAGGCCTAATCGGTGCCGACATGTATGTCATGATACCCATACGCAATGGGTTAACAAGGATCAAGCACAACAAATGATTCATTAACAAAAGTGAACTACCTTTTATTAATGTTTCCTGTGACTTTAATTTCTCTTACGAATTTGTCATTCAAACTGTTATTTGTCTGAAATATAATAACTCTAGAACAGTTGGTAAACCTAGAACAGTTGGTAAACCTGAAGCAACTGACACAGACTTGCCTCACTTTTATGTTCTAGAATATCACTTTTGAGACATGTGCATGATATTGACACAGAATGGAGATGACATAGCCACAACATGGAGAAAATGCCCTAGAATATGGCTTTATCTGACATGATCTCTACATAGTTACCTGCTACCTTAAACTCATTCTTTTAGGCTTTTCTTTTAATTAATAAGCCTTTTCAAGGATACAACACTATAGAGAAACAATTCAGCTTTAACCTATTTAACCAGCGGATGGCATGATTTGCTGCAAAGACAGAGTCGGTCATCGACGCGGATGGCACCGTGCCAGATATGTAAAGCAGCCATGCTACTACACAAATATTTATTTAATACCATGACCAATGAGTTAAAATGCAACCTAAATTTATATTTTATCATGAGACATGATTTTATGATAATTGCTCAAAATATATAATTTCTAAGCAATTTTGTAACTCAGTGAGTATGATACACAGAGAGAATTGGCATGTGACTGAAAATTAAAAGGGTTATGGCCCACACACTAACCCAAGAGTATGTGATGATATTATTTAGGTATTAGGATGGTTTTATTTAGGTCTAATGAGAACTTACATCATATCTACTGTTAATGATAGATGTTAAGTCAACTTGTATACTGTTGTCATGTAGTTTTAACCCATTCACGCCAGGGCGATTCCGGCTCTGAATGGTCACAATGCTGGGGATTTTGAATGCATAGGCCTAACGCCTCGGGCCCGGGCTGTCCGCTCGCTCATCCCGAGCACTGGCCTTGACCAAATATCTTGTTGCTGGTGTCTGACGCAAAAACCGTGAAACTTGTCAGCAAGTCATCTGGCACAAATGGGTTAAGTAATTCAATCACTTGCCTAGACTTATGAATTATGGAACCACAATATTTCCCAAACAGAGAGGCATATTACTTTAAACTGGTGTGGTTGATTATGGTGTGAAGTTGTCAATAATACTGTTGCTGAGATATTTTACCAATATTAACCCTCTCTGGACGGGTGGTACACTACTGTACCGCTCATTCAAAAGCCCAGTGGCCGGGCGGCACAATATTGTGCCAGCCATTTAATTGATTTAGGCCTAAGCGTTCGAAAGCCCCGGCATTGTGACATGCAAGGCTGGAATGCCCCCGTCGTGAGTGGGTTAAGATATTTCTGACTCATCCAAAGTAGCTTTGTTTTATCCAGATCCACTTGAAACTTGCTGTGATCTATGCTATAGGTTCAATATGATAGTGGCACAGTGGCATACTATGCCCGCTGCACCCTTGGTGCTATAGAAAATGACAACAAACCTCCACTATGTACATTCTGACAAGATACAGTTTGACCTGGTTTCTTATTTGATGGTAAATTGCTTGGAAGGCCTGTAAGCTATGTTATTTAGCAGGAGTACCAACAGGTTTAGAGGCAGTAGTGATAAGTGTGTGGTAGTTAACCACTTTAACACAGAAGTTGACAGTATATTTACAAAAGCAAGTTATTCAACAATTAGATAGTTGTTAAATGAAATAAATTGTAGCACAGTAATACAGATGTTAATCATACACAGAGCTTATTTCAGATAGACCTTTCATAGATATCACATTTTATATTTTGGTTTACAGTCTTTATGAAATTAGCTATTGAGCTGGTTTTGCTTAAGTGTTAGCTATCCCTACATTTTAGAAGACAAAGGAATAAAGTTACTATACTAACAGATTCTTTGTCCATTATAATGGTGGATCAGATTAGTACATAAAGAATATAGCAGGTATAATAGGAAACTATAATTATATGTCCAGAGTGTAGGAAAATTGATTGTCTGATATGCCAAATTTTGGAGAGTTCATCATATGGCCTGCTAGGTGGTTTGAATTTATGTAGAATGAATCCTTAAATCTCAAAAATTGTTTTGGAAATTCCTCTCTGAAAATTTCTGTTTTTAGCACAACATACATGCTAAAGCATTGACTACTTTTATGTATATACAGGTTAAACATATTCAAAGATTTTCTGCATGTAGTTAAGGAATTTAGCAAGAACAAGTTAAATACTTCCTTTTGTTTCCTTTGCAGTTGTGAATAATGTCATTGCTGACTAATCCGAGGACCCCCTTCTTACCCTTGTGACCATCAGCATTCTGAGCAGGTTGTCAGGATGAGGGGATGTCACATGTGGATTTTCCTCACCACAGGTTAGTTTTTTGTTTTTGAGGGATACATAGCTTTGCTTCAGTTACTCCCAAGGTGGCTACTAGGGTGTTGTGTGTTTTGTTGTGCTACAGTTGTAAAGTTCAGATTTCATTGATTGATCTGCATTGTGGAATTCATATTATTTTTTTATGACTTTGTTTAGAGCACAATTTACTTTCATACTTTATGTGAAATTTAATGAATTGCGAGATCAATAGTATGATTCATCTTTAAGATGCATGGATAGGAACCTTGTCCACATTGGTTCACATTCAGAAAAGGTGATAAGTTTTCTTTTCAGAAGTTTTGTTTTATTTCATATATTTCACACAGTACTGTGTTTGAGTTTTGCAATATGGATATATAAAATGCATTATAATGATATTCATCATTATATGGTCACTTCATTTGACTTACCATTACTTGACATTATTCAGTCTGAAGAACTTCCCATTGTCATTAGCTGTGTCACAATATGATCATATTTTTATCATCGTCATCAGTGTTGTTAGACGCATTGGTGGTGAGGGCAAACATCCATGGTGTCCTGGTGAACAAGGTTGCCTGCAAAGGAGGTCAAGCCCACTTCAACACAACCACAGGTACCATCACGTCACCCTTGCCTCCCCGAGCCCCACCTGCTCGTGTCTCCTGCTCATGGATTCTTCACAACCCTTATCAAGATTATATTATATTAAGGTAGGCTTATGGTATTGTTTGATCTTTAAGGCCTACTTCGATTACTTGATCTTTGAGGCCTACCTTGATCACTTAAAAATAAGGTTTTATTCATTTTTAAACTTTTATGGATATGTGGACTTTTTATTACAGTTAATCACTTACATTCCTTTGGTTAAAGTAGCAGCTGTTATTTCTACTTCTTGTCCTGTAGATTTATACTATATCTTTGGATTGGCTTACAATATTAAATCTGATTTCTACAGTTTTAGCATGTTTGATTTGGACCAAGACACCAAGTGTGGTAAAAAGTCACAAGACTGCTGCTCTCATCAGTGGTTAATGCTGAAGACAGAGAAACATGGAATAAGAAAGAGGAGAGACATTCTCAGCAAAGTCACAAACAACAGGAGGAAGAGCAGAGAGTCGGCGGAGGACAGTCTCAAGAGAATTATCCAGAGTCACAAATTACTCAAGGGCCACCTCTTTAAGGACATGGGAAGGATTGGCAGAAGGCGTCTTATTAACCGCCAGCTGAGTCTCCGAAACAGGAAGCGGAGTAATGACACTTCTGGGAGTAACACAACCTCGCCTCATCGCCTTAGCCAATCGCGCACTCCATTCAATCCTTCTGAGTTTACGTCAACAGGTCATGTGTGTGGGAACTCAACTCCATGGCCTATTATAACCAGGTCTCCAAAAGTTGTTGTGAAATTCTACTCAGACACCAAAGTGCGGAGGGATCACCTGGGTTTCACACTGCAGTTTTTCATAAGTGAGTTCATGATGTGCCTTTTTTTTTTTTTTATTGACATTAATGTTTTGTGAAAATTTAGGTTATGAGATTTATTTAGTGATATTTTACTTGTAATTGGTGTAGGATTATCTTGATCATAAGAAATAAAGATAAAAATTATGATCTGACTAATATGCAGTATGATAATTTAAATACTTTTATCCTATAGGTAATAACACTGTCTGCCAAGAAGATGAATTCCAATGCTCTGATCCCAAGATCTGCTTGCCCAATGCTTGGAAGTGCAATGGCCAGGCTGAGTGCCCTGATTCGTCAGATGAGGAAAATTGTAAAGGTGTGGCTACTGTTGTCCATCTTGATGTACATACTTGTAATTAATAGAACATTTATGGTTGGTATTTTTCAAAGTCTATTACTACTAGTGATTACAGGGAATTATATGAAGTGCTTTTTACTTTAATCGCAGCTGATTTTGTTATTCAATGGCTATAGATTTAATATATTGTTGGTGAGCTTGTGTTTTTTGGAAAACATTAATGATGGAGTAAGATGAAAATTTAAGGGGTGATTAGCCATCAGCCATGGACCAGTTTGTTAGATTTTCTTGGTCTGCTGGATGTACATATAGATCCGCAATGTTATTATAGGAGTCATTGTCATTGCAGTCAGTTATCAGAAATGATTCTGCCAGAAAATTAGTTTTCTTTGGAAATTTTGTGTTAAGGTTGTTATACCAATCTTTGTTTCAGCTGGTTGTCCCGGTTTGAGTGACGAGCAGCATTGTGATGGCTGGTGGCACTGTCCCAAGGGGGAAGATGAGCTTGGTTGCTTTGGTAAGTGTGGATGTTGTAGTTTTAGGGGAAGCAAAGATATACAGGGAGAAGAAAGTAGTAAGGAAAGACTGAATATGATTCAAGAAGAAAAAGTGAAAGTAAATGATAGATAAGATAATAAGTAACAAAGATAAGGAAGTATATTGGAAGAACATTATGGTTGTTTTTGATGGGGTCAGATCACTTTCGCACTGCATTTTTTTCTTAAATATTAGCTAGTTATTCCTTCAATGGTGTAACTAACACGTCATACCAAATGATAATTAGTATCACTTTACTTATATATTACACATTGACTCATATATCATACTATAAGTCTATAAAAGCATAGAAAATAGATCTTAAGATGCCCAACCCCAGCAGAAAATATTAAGAAATGGCCAATCTCAGAAGGTTCAATGAATGGGATTGGTGGAAATTTGGTCTTGGTCAAGTACTTTTTAACATTGGAACTTTTAAAATCCTGTTTTATTATTTTAGCCAATAATGACAGATAACATCTGTAAATGCCATAGCAAGGGTGGGCCAGAATTTAGATGGGTCCTCTATATGGCTTGACATTTCAGGCTACTCTCATATACATGTGTAGTTTTTCAGCTCTGATGTTGCTAGCTTTCAAGATATAGCCATCCAAACACTGTTTTTTATTTTTTTTTTATAGGAAAGCAGTAAGTTGCTTATTTGGTATATAAGACATAAGGGGAAAAATCATCATTCTTTAATTTTTGTCTCTATTGGGCAACCTTTATGTTAATTGTACTGGAGTAGCTAGTACGCTTCGGTCATTTCCCAATGCTGTTAGTTTACATTATATTTTCTAAGGATTTTTTATTCATTATAATGAGAAATGCACCTCATTCTTTTTTACAGGTTGCGATGCAGATGAGTGGTGGTGTGGGGAAGGGTCAGACTGCTACAAGGCCTCTAGGCGCTGTAATGGAATAGCAGATTGTCGTAACAAAGCTGATGAAATCTATTGCAGTAAGTTTTCTTTTATTTAATTGTTCTAGTTTTTTGGGTTTGTTAGTTTCTTCAGTATAGTTAGATTGTTGTTGCTTTAATATCATGATTTTTTAAAAATGTTCTAGTGTTAAATGCAGCTTGATATCAACTTTCTAGAGAAGTACTTATTCAAGCAATTATTTTTTCCCTCAGGTTGCCTCTTCAATCAGACACAGTGTTCACCCAATTCTGAGTTTTGTTATGACCATAAAACTCAGCGTTGCGATGGAGTCTTGCACTGCCCAGGAGGAGAGGATGAATTAGACTGTGGTAAGCATTAAAGAATTGATCTGTCTATGTCTCAGTAGCATGTTTTTAGAGTGATTTTATTACTTCAGTGAAAGAGGTTCTGTTTTTGTCAGCATTTATAAGTTCATCAGCAGGGCTATACTAAGAGTTCTTCACAGATTATTTTGAAATGGTGGGTTACCAATGCACTAGGGATGAATTTATTAGGTTTTGGTATTTCTCTGAATCAGTGTTTGGATTCAAGATGAAATCTAAGGTTTCATGATGATCATGGAGATTCATACAAAAAATTGGGAGTAGGATATTAATTTTTTATAAACATTTTTGGCTAGATTTCACCATCAGGACATGGGAATTATCATGTAATGGGGGAGGTTTATGCACTCTGAATGCTTTGTTTTTTCTTTATATGAAAATTATTAGACTAAAAGAATAATTTATAATGCTCAATATTTACAGATAAAACATTCTATATTTCCAGGTCAGTGTATGCAAATGATAACTTGTGGTGGAGGTGGTGGCTGTTACACACCCGCTCAGAGGTGTGATGGGGCTTCACAGTGTGGTGATGGCTCAGATGAAGCTTCTTGCACTCCGCAGCTATGTCATCCACAGGTGAAACTCTTATAATTTTTGATAGTATAGTATCATTATATGTTTTTAACATGTTAGATAGAATCATAAAATTATATTTATTTTTTAAAGAAAAATGTACAAAATGAGAGTTTTCTGGCATATATGTATATGTATCTTTATAATGCTATGTTTATGTATCTTCCCTAATATCAGTCTCTTTTACCTATATAAGAGATTGAACAATATACATATATGATAATTTATTTGGTAATTGGAAGTTTAAAAAAATATATGTAATTTACTTTGGGAAGAAAGGAGTAGGAAATACAAATACAAATATTTATGCAAGACATTCTTCCTAATTGCCTAGTTTACCTATTTACAGCATGGTGCCTTTTTGTGTGCAAACCGGCACTGCATTCGTGAAGCTTGGAGGTGTGACCAGTTTGATGACTGTGGTGATGCCAGTGATGAAGAGGATTGCCACAGAGTATGTGTTTGTTACTGTTTAGATTTTGCTTTTAATTATTGCTTTTGTTCATGAAAATCAATTGCTTGATCAGTTATTTACTTTTCTTTTTTAAGGTACAGGGTTCTTTACAAGTACTGAAGATCAGTTTGCCAGTATGTTGGCATAAGTACAGGGTATATAAAAGGAAATGATATTATATATAATCAGATTATACATTATAGGTCCATGCTGCCTGAAAGTAAATGGAATATTGTGTTTTATCACAACATAAATTTATTCTCAGAATTGCATTTTAACCCCTTGACCACTAAGAGGTACTCAAAAAAAGAACCTCAGGATCTGTAATGAATCCAACATCAAAAATCTTATTCTACCAACAACCCATCCAAGCCAGTACTTAGGCTTAAGGTGGCAGGCCAGTTATGGCTGATCTGTCTCAAAGGGCACTAATTGGTATAGACCAAGGGGAACTCTGAGTTACTACTATGTTGTCAGGGCAGATGGCATTATCCAAAGGATAGTGGCATAGACATAGCTATTGGAGACTATTTCTTCTGTTTTATATGTAAATAAAACTCCAAAGCTCATGAATTTAGTTCATTATGTGAACATTTTATACCATTCTCATCAGGCCAGGATCCAGATGAATTATTTACAATATTGAAATATTGAAAGATATGAAAAGGATGTTCCAAAACTGTGACAAATGTTTCCCAGAATTTTCACTTTTCTCTATCAAAATAATATAAATGATCATAGAGAAGTGAAATAAGGCAAAACATGGCAGAATTGCCACAGATCAGATTTAGTAATGTATTTGCCATGTTAAAATTAAATAGGTTGAGATATAATTCAGATAAATTATTATTTCTAGGACAAAGATGTTATGTCATTTACCATACTAATTGGAACAAGTTCACTGATTCCATATTTATATCTGTTAACATTAATGCCTTTTTTGCTAATTGTGGTAAGATTAATGACTACTAGGTGTGGTTATACTTTATATATTTGGCAGAAGGATTGATATTCTCACTGGATACTAGAGCCATTTCGGCTGCTCTTCAAAAAATCTTCAGAATTTTGCTGTTCAGTTGGACAATTACTAACAATATTTTTGTATTGCTTCAGTAGAGTCTTACATAAAAGCAAAATACTTATTATCAAATTAATTCCTTCTTCCCAGTAAGATTGAGACAAGACCTCTTTTCAGAATTCAGTGATTGTGGCTGCTGCTATGGGAGGTCTGGTATGTTCCCTGCTCTTAGTGATTGCTGTGGGCTGCACATGTAGGCTGTATGCTCTGCGTGTAGGCCTTGGGCGCCAACACAGCTACCAGAGTGGCCGGCGCTCCACCCCGCTTGCCCCACTGTCTCGCCTTGAGCAGCACCTGCTTCAGAGGGAGCCGCCACCATCATACTCTGTGGCCATCAATGATCCATCTACATCGTTAGTGTTTAATATATTTTTTTGACCTTAGACCTTACTGTGTATTAATTCTTGTCAGGTAACAGAAACTGATCAAAGCTAAGTGCAATAGTAGATTGTCAAAGTGAAGGAATCTAGATGTGGTTATACTTTAATCATGTCCAAAAAAGTCACTAGAATATATGTCACAGCATTTAGAAAGTGCAAAGGATCCTGCTCAAGTAAAATCTTTTTAATCTGTACTTTCTGGCTGGATTTTATAATTTCATATTCCTCCATTAACCCTCTCGTGACGGGTGGTACAACACTGTACCGCGCATATTAGGCCTGTTCGCTGGGGACGCGATATGGCGTCGCTTATTTAACTGATTTAGGCCTATGCGTTCGAGAGCCCCGGCATTGTGACATGCAAGGCTGGAATGCCCCCGTCGTGAATGGGTTAACCCTCTCTGGACGGGTGGTACACCACGGGTACCGTGCATTCAAGGCCCGTTCGCAGGGTGATGTCATATGGCGTTGTTTATTTAACTGATTTAGGCCTATGCGTTCCAGAGCCCCGGCATTGTAAAATGCAATGTTGGAATGCCCCCGTCATGAGTGGGTTGACATAACTTTTTCACTAAGTTTCTGGCCTACAGCTGTTAGTTGCATTTTCACTAGCCTAAAATAACTGGATTCAGGCATCGGTTAAGTAATGAGAATTTGTATCAGAGGTGCCAACTAATTTGAGTTTTATGCAATCATAATCACGATTTCAGTGCATACAATGCAAATTTATATCTCTAATTTATTACAATGTTTTATTTTTTTACCATTTTATCTG
>BOPN01008047.1:10000-12500 GCA_017312705.2 Penaeus japonicus | reverse complement strand
TTAGGTGGTTTAGGTTTTTGGCACTGGTGAAGCGCTGATCTGGAATTTTTGTGCAAGTTATCCTAAGGTTGATGTTGTCCTTCTGTTCGTGAATAAACAATAATCTGTGATCAGTATGAAACAAAAAGGGGAACATGGGGGAAATTGCATCTCACAACAGATCTTGAGGAGGGAAATCTAGAAACACATCATTGTTATTGATACCTGTTCTATGTGAATATTGTTTCTCATGAATGATATTGTGAAAAGTAAAAGGAAGTTTTGGCAGGATTTTTTCGGGGGTTCTAAGTGTTGCATTTTTGAGAAATGAAAAATATTTTTATTTTCTATTTTTTTGGGGAGCATGAAGAGTATATTGGAATCATTTAGGGAAATAATTATCTCCCATTATTTATTATTTTTGTGCCCCCCCACCCCTCCCCTCCCCCCTTCATATACTCGTATTTATTTGTTAAAGCAATAGTTGTAAGTTTTTGATTGTGATCACAATTTGAAGAAGATTTTACATAGATTTATTGTTAATGTATTTACTGTAGTTTCTTTTATTTTTGTTTATTGGAGTTTCATATTTTATTGTTATTTTCGTGTTGTTATTATCATAGTTTTCCCAAGAATCTTGAATTTCTCAATTTGATATTAGTAGAAGTTGTACATATTAATCATTGTATCTGCAGCTTTATATTATGTAGTATGTATTATTGTATATTATATTTTGCTTGTGGCATAATCCTTGTTCTTAGGTAATATATTTTCACTTTGGAGAAAAGGAAAACAATCTTGAAAGAACTGAAAGGTCATTATGGTTTCAAGATATTTATGTAAAAAATGTCACTTATTTTTAGTAAGGTCATGATGCATTGATATTGGTCATACAAGCATCATTCATCCTGTAAAGAACATATTCAGCTTTTGTCTTTGTCACAAATATTTTTCACTTGCTCCTCAAATAGTTGAAATTGGAGGCTGAAAAATGGAAGAGAAAAGGTCACAGTGAAAGGTCCCACATGTTTGACTTCTAGTCATTATCTAACTAACATTAAAAGCCTTAATTCTAAGAATGGTCATTACTGTCTATAAGCGAAGCTGGCTTTTATGCTTCAGATATAGTTTAGCCAGTGTCTCCTCATAGGTGATATAAATATTTCAATTGATTTAATCTTTTGCATTAAAGTTCAATTGTAATTCTGTAACTTAGGTAAGTAATATGAATTACAATGTATGTTTTGAGGAAGTGAGCCAAAGGCTTCACCAAAAGTTTGGAATAAAAGTTTATGATTTGAGGTAAAGTTTAAGATTCCTTTTATTTTGTGTTCAAGGATTGTATTTCTTGTTCTTCTCAGTGCATCGTAGTTAATGGGAAATTATAATCTTTCTTTTTTTCTGCAGCCAAGATTATATTTCTCTTCAGGAATTCAGGTGCAGGTGGTATTATTTTTTGTCTATTTATTTATTGTATTATCATAATTATTAATCTCTCTCGGTATATGCATATGTGTATATTAGGGTAAATTGATCTTTATGTCTTGCAAATCTCTGTACTTTTACAAAAGTCTTTTTATATAGTCTTGAAGTGGATTCATCATCTCTTGTTTACTCAATCATGTGCCTCTTGTGTGGCATAGTTCAAGATTATGATTACAGGGAAAGTGAAAGAATTCTACCTTGAGAAAAGAGAAATATCGACAGTATAAAGCTCATGCCTATTTTTTACATCATCTCTACTCTCTCTTAATAACTGCGTGGTGCATTCTGAATGATTGACATGGCCTTTTGAATATATATTTCTTGATGTCAGTTGTAGAGGGTTGGTAGTTGATTTTTTAGCTTTGGAGGAATCATACAGCTTGTTCCATTATCTTTATATCGGGTTGATAGGAAATCTATTGTGAGCAGTTATATAAAGAAAATATTAATTATATTCTTTTTAAAACTGGCTGGACCCATGAAGTGAAACACATTGAGGTGTATGCACTTGTAACATGTATTCAGGAATTTTGACACATCTGAAGTTTAGCAAATGTAACTTTGTGAATCTGTCTCTCCCTCACAGCTCTGTCTCTCCCTCACTGCTTTGTCACTCCTCTGCTCTGTCACTCTCTCTGCTCTCTGATCTCTCTCGCCCTTTTTCTCTGTTGTTCCTCTCCCTCTCCCTCTCCCTCTCCCTTCCTTCTCCCTCACATACATATTAACATACCCTAAACTTTGGTGTTAGCATGTATCCTCATGCCGGGCAAGGAGGCATTGATTTCTGTAAAGCATGCTTTTTGTAATGTTCACATATGAAGGCAGGACAGATATAAAGAGCTGCAAAATCACAAATTGCATAAAGCAAGCGAGCAAGCTTTGTTGTTGCTGTTGTTACATTTCACATGAAGAGCCAGAATACATTTTCTCCCTTTGGTAACAGAGGATAAAATAGCAGTGGCAATGAATGTGATAACATCTCACCTGAGCACTATATTAATGCTTAATATTGATGCACTGTGTATGTGCGTACAAT
>BOPN01008047.1:0-2500 GCA_017312705.2 Penaeus japonicus | reverse complement strand
AGAGGAAGTGAAAATTATTAATCGAAGTAATTCTATCGCTCATGGCTTTTTGCATGTTTACTTGTAGTTTATGATTGAGATTCTCTTAATGTTATTTTGAACTGATATGGAATATCTCCGATTTCTTTAAAATAATAAGTGATATTCAATATGAATTTTATGTCAAACTGCACAAACCTTACATTGTGGGGCCTCCGCCAAATTAACTGTAAAACGTTCAGCGGTATAACAAAACTTCGGTTACTATAGAAATATTTACTACTTAAGTTTATACCCGGCAGCAAAGAAATCCAGTTTAATCCCGGTATTCTATTCATGTTGGTGTACTTTATGGTGCATTCATCAACAAGATTTCTCGTGTGCGTCACACCATGTCAAGAGCGCAATCCGGCTAAAACAAAGAAACGCCCACACGAGGAAACCAAAATCTTGTCTATCTGTTAACGTCTGAAGTGGAATACAGTAGTCCGTATATGTTTCGTTGGTTATCACTTGTTAATCGAAACAGATATTCTGAAAGATGTATAATAAAGAAAAAAAATCCTACCACGTGATACACAAAGACAACCTGAAATGAGGGATTACTAAAAAAAAAAAAAAGAAAAAAAAAAGAAATCAAATTGCAGTGCAAAAGAAGATTGAAATCAATAAAATACTGACAGTACGTTACATTTAGCCACAGACCGGAACAAAATGGAACAACTTGAATCAGATCAGCTTAAGTATTTCTAAGAAATTTAGGCTACAACTTCGGGTCAGACAAGATCTAATATGGTTATCAATAATAACGAATAAATCTAAATTCGTATGCGTATTTAAGAACGAAAACATATCAAAATAATACCATTCATATTACACATCATACTGAATTCACATTATTTGAAAACCATTCGGACTCTTAGTTGACCCCGAAGCTCAGTTTGTTTGCAGAGTTCGCACAGTGAGGACGCCATGTTTGTATAGGTCTCCTTGCCTCGCGTTATGTGATGCGGGATACGGGCATATTGGTATTTTGTAAAACTAATTGTTCAGACCATTAACTGATCGTATAAACTTTATTCATGACAATACTGAAAATAAAAAAAAGGAGCTTAAAAATGGGAATTAATGTAAAAGGGCGTAATATATATCATTTTTTTCTTCTTCAGGCGATTTAAATTTAAGTCACTCGAAAATTCACAGTCGGACTTATATCGATTTGCTGGACCATCTACCTTTATCGTTGAATGTACCTATCAGTTTCATGACAATGATCATAAACTTCTATTAACATTCTAATCAATACAGACATTAAATCTGCTTTATCTTGGCATACAAAATAAAAATATGTCCATCTTCATTTTTACAATAACTGACGTGACTCAACGTATATAGTCTCAATGTATATAATAAGACTTGTTGATTTGTCATTGTTGATGTTTTTGAAAATGAACAAGAAAATAAGAAAATTTTGCTTGGCTTTCAATTTACAAATTACATATTTTATGAAGTATACCAGTGTTTCACAAACTGGGGATAATAACCCCCGTGGCGATAACGGAACCGTTACGGGGGGGGGGGGGGGTAACGAGGCATTTTCTAAAAGTACTTCCCTGGAGTAAATCGATTAAATACATGAATAAATGTATGAATAATTAGATACATAAATGATACAGAAGGCAATAGACTAATCAATAAATATATATATATATATATATATATATATATATATATATATATATATATATAACTGATGAGGAATGGAGTAAGGGTAATGGTAATTTATCACAGCACTGTCGAGTGTCGAGGGTAACGATACCACTGCTTGTATACACACAGCACAATCTATGAAGATTTAATGAAATACCTCGTACATTAATAGCACATATCTCAAATAGCTATCAATAAAGTCATCCCTAATATTACGTATGACGACCCACTTCAGAAAAAAAAACAATCATATGATATATTAACCTGAAGTAACCGAAAAACGTTATAATGAATATTTACGTCCCTTGGTAGTACCTGACACCCGTTTTCTATGTCAGACGTTGGGCGGATGCTCGTTTTCTATGCGAACCTCGTCGAACCTTCTCCCGCTCAAACATATCGACCAGAGTTTGAACACTGATTTTAACGCCGGTTGTTTCTGAGCACAATTACTGCAGAGAGAGAATAATCGCAAGAAATTTGAAGCATTAGAGAGAAAGAGGAAATGGGAGAGAGATACGTGACAGAAATAGATAGGTAGATAGATATATGGATAGATAAATAGATAAATAGATATATAGATAGATAGATAGATAAATAGATAGATAGATAGATAAAGAGAGATAAAGAGTAAGATGGTGAGAGAGTGTGAGAGATAGAGAGAGTGGGAGATAGAGAGTGAGAGATAGAGAGAGTGAGAGATAGAGAGTGAGAGAGACTTTTTTGACTTTGACGAGTTTATTGAGACAAGTGATTACGTACATCTCAAAAGGATGAGGTAACATAGGTTATCCTCACCCCAATCTTAGTC
>BOPN01008046.1:38552-50372 GCA_017312705.2 Penaeus japonicus | reverse complement strand
TGTGTGTGTGTGTGTGTGTGTGTGTGTGTGTGTGTGTGTGTGTGTGTGTGTGTGTGTGTGTGTGTGTGTGTGTGTGTGTGTGTGTGTGTGTGTGTAATGTTGGTCTATATTACGTGCTAAAAAATATTTTATATCCAATGGAATACCCTTGATGTTAATAAGGTATTTATAAAAGGACGAGCATTAATCATACACAAATTCGTTTGCAGTGCATGAAGGTGTTATATCTCTATGCTATATACTGAGCGGTCTTATCTATATACAATATGTATATACATTATGTATATTATTTATATACATTATGTGTATACATTATGTATATTATTTATATACATTATGTGTATACATTATGTATATTATTTAAATACATTATGTGTATACATTCCTGTGTATACAGAAAGCTAGACACGAATAAATGGATTGAAAGATTAACCATTATATTGAACACATTGCAATATATCGTCAAGCCAAAAATACTCGACTAAACAAACCTTGACCGAACGTTGTAATTCACCAAGACCACATCCTTTAAGGGAATAGCCCCCAAGAAAAGGAAAACAGCCCCAGACCTACAGCATCTAATCGGGGGCTCCAAGCCGAGGAGGGCGTGAGTAACCAACCGATCGACCCACGGAGTCGCAGCGGGACTTGTTTCGAAATCAGACCCAATTTGTCTCTGCGGTGTCTGACGGCTTACGGACACTGATTGAGGAGGCAAGGCGGGCACAGGAATAGCAACATGTGTGTATATACGTGGATCGACAGATAGACAGAGAGAGAGAGAGGGGTGGGGAGAGGGAGAGGTAGAGAGGGAGAGGGAGAGGGAGAGGGAGAGGGAGAGGGAGAAGGGGGGGAGAGGGAGAGGGAGAGGGAGAGGGAGAGGGAGAGGGAGAGGTAGAGGTAGAGGTAGAGGTAGAGGGAGAGGGAGAGAGAGAGAGAGAGACAGACAGACAGACAGACAGACAGAGACAGAGACGGAGATAGAGACAGAGATAGAGTGTGAGGGATATCTTAGATGTCACATGGTCCCCACGTTGTTCTCACGGGGTTACAATTCTGTTCCTACCCAAAATCTGTTCTTAACCCAGGCCGAGCGAGGTCAGGGGTATATATATATATATATGACCGGTTGTCGCCCTCACTTGACCCACTCTCTCCCTCTTCACTCAGACGCCGACTATCGGTCAGGCAGATGGGGAATGCCAAGAAGACAAGCTAACCGCACGACACCAACCGTATTTATTACCTGCTCTTTTGCGACCGCCATCTTCAATAAAGCAGGAAGTGCATCTAACTTTCTCTGAAGTCCTATTTCTGATATCCCTCACATAGAGACGGAGGGAGAAAACCCGTCAGGTAGGTACAGTGGAGACCCGCCGTGGTTAGCAAACAGAACCCTTCCATGCTTGTGAGTTTTCACTGTCGCCTGACGGTCACTGCTGTGGTTGGGCACCATGGTGGGTAAGGACCAAGCTCAGATCGAGTCGACACTCGTTGGCACAGGCGGGCTCGCCATAGTGCATATAAGCGCGGAGCATAAGCATCTACTCCACTAATCTGGCTTATTCTTATCCAAAAGGAGAAACATAAACAGAGACAGAAGCAGAAACAAAAACAGAGACAAACAGAGACGGAAACAGATAGACACAGAGATAGAGGCAGAGAGAGAGAGAGAAATACTGTATAAACCGATAGATAAATAGATATACACGTTGTATTGATATTGTACTAATTGATTTAGGGCAAACATATCATATATGAAGTTACCCTTTACCCTTTAATTACATTGTTTAGAACCGTGAATAATTAGGAATCCAAGATATGAATAATTCTGGATTCTATTTTCGATGTTGCTTAATTATTTCGGAGTAATGACATTTCTCATTGTAGAATCTCTATAATGCAGCACTAGACATAGAGATAACCCTCTCTTTCTCTCTCCCTCTCTTTCACTTTATTTCTTTCTCTTTCACTCTCCCTATCTTTCACTTACCCTCTCTTTCACTTTCCCTCTCCTTCTCTCCCTCTTTTTCACTTTCTGTCTCTTTCACTCTCCCTCTCTTTCACTTTCCCTCTCTTTCACTTTCCCTTTCACTTTTCCTCTCTTTCACTTTCACTTTCACTTTTCCTCTCTTTCACTTTCCCTTTCACTCTCCCTCTCTTTCACTTTCCCTCTTTTTCTCCCTCTCTCTCCCTCTCTTTCTCTCTATCTCCCTCTCTCCCTCTCATTCTCTCTCCTTCTCTTTCGCTTTCCCTCTTTCACTTTCTCTTTCTTTCTTTCTCCCACTCTTTCACTTTCCCACTCTTTCCCTCTCTCTCTCTTTCCCTTTCCCTTTCTTTCTCTCTCCCTGTCTTTCACTTTCCCTCTCTTTCTTTCTCCCTCTTTCGCTTTCCCTTTCTTTCTCTATTCCTCTCTTTCTCTTTCTACTTTTGTACTTTTTTCTATCTTTCTGTACACACATACACACATATGTGTCTATATATACACAAAGACACACATACATATATATACTTATATTATGTGCACATGCGTACGTGTGTGTGTGTATATGCGCATCCTCTTTTCATCCCATCTATTCAGACATTTTGCTTCCTTAAATCCTACAAAAGACCAGTTAGAGGATGGGGTGGGGGTGGGGATGGGGGGGGGGAGTCTTCCAGAGGTTCAACTTCCAGGATGAATCTTGCATTGAGAATTAGGATGTGGCAAGACTTCAATGTTCCTTGAGATAAGACTCATTGAGATGTTAAGATGATGATAAGGCGTTCCTTGTGATAAGATTTTCCGTGTGATCTTAGACCTAGGATTCGAAAGTTAGTATTTTGTTTAATCCTTCTTGAGCGCTCCCTCTCTTCGTCTTTCTTCTCTTCCTTTCAAATGCATGAGGACCGATGATGATGATTAACAAAGATATGAATAAAGGTTATCGTTCTTATTTCGCGTCTTCTCTCGTTCCGTTTACAAAGATTGTCGTTTTTATTTCGCGTCTTCTCTCGTTCCGTTTTTTTTCTCTCTTTCTTTCTTTCTTTTCTTTTCTTTTCTTTTCTTTTTTTCATTCTCGTTTTAGTGTTGAAGTTCTGATCACCTGATGAATAGTCAAGCATCCGTCATTCGAGATTCAGGGCGAGTCATCTGCCGAATCTGAAAACGATTCCTGTAGATTCCCGTCTCTTGATCATGCTACCGGATGCACTCTTTTTCTCGTTTTTTTTTTCTCTCTTAGTCTGTCTGTTTTGCATCACACACACACACACACACACACACACACACACACACACACACACACACACACACACACACACGCACGCACATACACACATGCGTGTGTGTGTGTGTGTGTGTGTGTGTGTACTTATACGTGTATTTATATATCTATATATATATACATATATATACATATATCTATATCTATCTATCTATATATATATACATATATACTTACATATATACATATATATGTGCATGTGTGTGTGTGTGTCGCTTATCACAATTTATTCTGATGATATTTATAATCAAAGGATGTCGTAAACGCATATAAGTGCGCTCCTATACATAAACAAAAAGTTTATCCTAAAGGGCCATCGTACCGACACGGCGATATGTTATTGTTGTTCTGTTACAGTTGCTTTTTATCCTTCATGAACAAAGTAACACAAACAACAAGCATATGCAAATATTCCTCTTCCACCCAACACAGAAGGAAACAAAGAAAGAGGAAGACGCTTCAGCCGGCACTGGCAACAGCCATCTCTCTCCTCTCCTTTTCTGACGAAAGGTAATTGCCCGCCCACGTCCCTGCAACAACACTGGCACGCTAGTTATCTTGGGTAAGGCTCTCTCCCTTTCCTGATATCAAAGACTCTCCTTCTGCACAAATACCTTATGCTTTATGTCTATCTGCCATGACTTGCAACAGCCACGGACGGCAGCAGTTGCAAACGGGGACGAGTCTCAATGCAAGATCAACCAATTTCCCATTCGTGAAAAAAGACACCAGAGGTACAGCCTGAAAATGATGGCAACGTATCATTTGTCCATAACTCTGCGTCTCGTGAGAAATATGGAGGCGTTTCGGATGATTCATCGCTCCGGTTGCAGTAACCTTTGATCTATGATGGGCGTATAACATTATACTTCCATACTGTGTCAGGGGGTCTCACGCACCGACTCACACCATTGGCTGATTTATTGGCGTGATCGCTTTTTCAAACTCTGACAGAAGGCTTTGCAATGGCTAAATTCACGGCAGATTAAACAGGGGGAAATATATGAAGCATTTCTTGTTCCGATTATTAATTATTAATCTAATTAGTTTTTTTGTTTTATTATACCGTGGATTGTTGCAAATTGCGTGATATTGTTCGACACATGATTATTGGATTTTAACTAGAAGCGCTGTAACTTAGTTTATTTTGTTCTGATTACAACATTGTGTAACAACTTCCTCATCATTATTGCTTATTCTATCCCACAATATTACTAACGAAGTCATTGCGACTTCAGTTGGCATATCAGGATTCACAGATCATGCAATTCCTTTTCGAATGCAAGACAATGACAAGTAACAAGACAGGAGAAGCGGCCCCATTGACCAACGCCACATTCCGACAAAGGTCAGTCGGATCTAATGATCCCAAAACTCGATTGTCCTTAGAGAAGAAAAAAACTATTCGATTCCTCTATACGTCGTTAATGGTACTCTGATGATTGAAATATGATTTGCCTCTGGGGCATTATAGATGTAAACGAGCGGGTGGACCCAAAGGGGCGAATCATTACCGCATCCTTGGATTTGCATATTCAAAGGGAAACCGTTACGGCGACGTGAGTCAGGAGTGGAGAAAGTTTGGATGAGAAATTCAAATTTACGCGGGAGTTTCAAATACATCTCGTCGTCTTCCGGAACGGGATGTCCTTCGAGAAACGTAACGATTAATGCGTTCTCTTTTTCATTACGGCTTTGCGATTAATGAGTTCACCTTGGAAGTAAATAAATCTCTAATTAATTTTGTATCCATTGAGAAAACTTCGGAATGTTTCCAAGGTTGACGTTCGCTAATTGCAGTGCGAGATGGTGAGGGAGCGATAAGATATACGTCACTCCACAGCAAGAAATAAAGTTCTTTTCGTGATAAATATCAAAATCTTTTTATGCGGATGGAGCCATGGAATGAGTGCGATACATTAAAACTACTTCCGGAAAAAGGCATCCATTACTCCTTTACTTCAGTTTTTTGTTCTGGGAAAGATGGAGATGTAAGGAGAGAAGTTTGGGTGTTTATACGTGTGTACATGCACACACACACTCACACACACTCACA
The DNA here is from genome assembly GCA_017312705.2 of Penaeus japonicus. Classification (NCBI taxonomy): domain Eukaryota; kingdom Metazoa; phylum Arthropoda; class Malacostraca; order Decapoda; family Penaeidae; genus Penaeus; species Penaeus japonicus. Next base: position 45,050 of record BOPN01008046.1, on the reverse strand, counting down.
CACACACACACACACACACACACACACACACACACACACACATGTATGGCTGTGTGTGTGTGCGTATGTGTGTATAGGGAAAGATAGATAAGGATATACTGTATATACATAGAAAGAGAGACAGAGAGAGAGAGAGAAAGAGTGCGGATAATCGTGCGTTGTTAAGATGCGAGAATGACAAACGCACATAAAACAGACACAGATTAATCTAACGACACCGAAGCTCCCGACCCATCCCCAGTATCATAAACAACAACAGTAAAATACATATTCATTGACCGTAGGAAGTGACAGCTCAAGAAAAAGATTTAGTTGCAGAGCCGGAACAACACACAGGAGTATCAGAGCGGCGAGAACGAAATACCCTTTTCTACATATAAATGAGAAATCTCGCGGGACAACAGAAGTGCACGAAGCGTGAACCCGGGCATGGGCGGGGCTCGCTTTTGTTACAATAAACTCGATGATGTGCACACTGTATTTCCTGAGAGAAAATTGAAATTGTTTTTGAGGTTGTATTTTCCTCACTGTATTTCCTGAGAGAAAATTGAAATTGTTTTTGAGGTTGTATTTTCCTCGATGATGTGCACATTGTATTTCCTGAGAGAAAATTGAAATTGTTTTTGAGGTTGTATTTTCCTCGATGATGTGCTCACTGTACTTCCTGAGAGAAAATTGAAATTGTTTTTGAGGTTGTATTTTCCTCGATGATGAACACATTGTACTTCCTGAGAGAAAATTGAAATTGTTTTTGAGGTTGTATTTTCCTCGATGATGTGCTCACTGTACTTCCTGAGAGAAAATTGAAATTGTTTTTGAGGTTGTATTTTCCTCGATGATGTACACATTGTACTTCCTTAGAGAAAATTGAAATTGTTTTTGAGGTTGTACTTTCCATTATAGGTGTTTTTGGTCGTACTTCAAGATATGAGAAGAGTTGGAATGATGGAGCCAGGGATTATATATCGAGTTACTTTTTACCGGAGGTACTTTTTCAGATATGATTTTACATATTTATACACATAGAGGTATGAAAAGACAAGGGTATATACCCACAAACAAACGCGTGCATAAATATGTTCAAATAGATATAGACACACTTTTTATACATACATGCATATGTATATATCAATATATATTAATATATATATATATGCATGTATATACATGTATATACATATATATACATATACATACACATGTATATATACATATTCATATATATATATATATATATATATATATATATATATATATATATATATATATATATATATATATACTTATGCACATATATGCATATGTATGCATATTAATACATATATTTATATATGTATGTATATATATGTATATGTATATACACATGCAAATGTGTATATATAAGTATATACATATATATACATATATACACATATATACATAAGTATATACACATAAATATACATATATACATAACATATACATATACAGATTTATAAATAGATAGATAGATAGATATGCATACATATACCTAAACATGTTATATATACATAGATATTTATATATACGTATACATATATATTTATATACATACATATATATATATATATATATATATATATATATATATATATATATATACATGTATATCCATATGTATACTTATACATATACATATTTATATAAATATATACACATATATATACATAGATATATATAAACATATATACATATACATACATAAAAGTATATACATTTATATATATATGTATATATATATATATGTATATATATATATATATATATATATAAAACTATACACATATACATATGTATAAATATATACATAAATATGTATATGTAAATGTATATGATGTATGCACGTGTGTGTATTTTCTTAGTTAAGTCTATGCAATGAAGCACATTCAATTATCTTCCGAGTGAGGATCAAGATATTTCATAAAATCTTAATTGAAATTCTTGGAACTATTTTCTAACTAAAAAAATCTTATCTGAGAATTTTTTTTTACGAGTATACAATTTGTGCTCCACTCGCTCTTAGTTGCTCTGTCTAATCCTTTCTGACTCTACCTAACCCTTCCTGACTCTTTCTGACTCTGACTCACTCATTACTTCTCTTTCTGAGTCTTGCTGACCGTGTTTCTTACTGGTCTTTTCTGACCCATTCTGAGTCTTTTTGACACTTTCTGACTCCTTCTGACCCTCTCTGACACATTTCTAACTATCTCTGACTGACACTTAATGACCCTCTCCGACACTTTTCTAACTATCTCTGACTGACACTTTCTGACTCTTTCTGACCCTCTCCGACACATTTCTAACTATCTCTGATTGACACTTAATGACCCTCTCCAACACTTTTCTAACTATCTTTGACTGACACTTAATGACTCTTTCTGACCCTCTCCGACACTTTTCTAACTATCTTTGACTGACACTTTCTGACTCTCTGACTCTCTATTTTTGTCAAAGACCTTTTAGGCACATTCCCTAGTGGCATATGATATACACTAGAAACTTTACATACTTGAGTACGACAGTTTGTAAGTCTCACCATTATTGTAGTATGAACATCCCTGTATGAACATGAACATTAAGTCAGATGTAAAATTCATTCGAAGGTCTCTTGTTGAAATATTGCAATATCACTTTTATTATCATTATTATTATTACATTTATTACTATTTTATGATATTATAACTATTTTATTTACAGTGTCGTCATCGACATCTTGTCATGACTGTCATTTCTCACAGTGCAATTCAGGTTGAAATTATTATTACGGCGATTTCTTGATTCGTTTCTCACAGTCAGCTGCTCTAACATTTCCTGATCACAACCTATTTGCAATTTGTCAATTACAACTTCCGCGCTACATATCAAGTTATATCAATTCTAGAAAATGGTTTTTTTTTATGAATCGTTTAATTGTATAATTACACCCGGGTACTTTCATTAACTTGGAATTAGTATTTAAAATATCTATGGTAATTTCCGACCACTAAATCCTGGGTAGGACCTTAAACTGCAACCGGGTAAGGAACTCAGGCTTGGGAAAGCCAGAGTTTTGGGGAGTGTACAGTCACCCCTTAACCTTACTTGCTCTCAGGTCCAACCCTGCCCAGGTTGGTAGTACCTGCTAGGGCCCCGTACCAGGGTCACGGTGAAACCATTGGCAGCAGAATGGTGGATGGTGTCAGGAAGCTTTCTATGGTACAACCATTTTTCTCTGGTTCCTGTCATCACGCATGTCCGGCGCCCAACAGTGCAACTGTTATCCGCGGCGGAGATGCCTCCTCCAAGTTAGCTGGAGACTGCGAGCTAAGAAAGGGAACTTGGGACCCCTACTTAGTTCTTTTCTTCGTGAGAAGACGTCCCTGTCTACCCTTCTAAGGCGTGATCTTATCACCCGGGGGGCCACGGCGGGTCGTACTCGACCCATCCGTCTATGATGATGTTTTTTTTCTTTTTTTTCTTTTCTTTTTTAGGATATTGTGGCTGGTATATTTACTCATGATAATGTTGAATAGAATTGGACTCGATGCGGCTTCTTAGGGTACTAGATTTATCAGTTTTCTTGCTTTAATTTAAGTCTCCTCATAAGAATTTATAAAAATATGTGGTTCCGTCGTGATAAATAGGAGGCGAGGCATGTGGCTACGCGAAGCCGGCATCGTGCCAATCAGAACCACATGCTGCTGAAAATCTACAAAAATTGTACGAGTTTCAAATAGCTGTTTTCGTAATTTTGTGTTGGTGGAATATAAAACTAAAATCAATCTGCAGAAAATAAGGCCAGCTATTCAAATATTTTGATAATTTACTTATATACTCTAATATGGTCTCCACTTATGTATCTTAGATAAATACGGTCAATGTAGTTTTTTTAATAATTTGCTAAATATCGCAGCCTGTTGTATTACCTCGGTCTTCACAGTCTGCCGCGATCGCTCAAAATACGATAATGATGTTCCTTATCGGTTGCCCGAAATCCCAAACCACCTGGCAGAGAAGATGGATCTCCTCTCGGCCAAGAAGAGCGATAATCATTAATATGAAACTAGACACCCGTCCCTTCTGTTTCGCTCGCTTTGACTTATAGGAGAATGGCATCCCTAAGTGCGTCTGTAATCTATGTTTCGGTATAGGATTGGCTGATTATAACTCAAGTTCAGGGGCGTTAATACATACACATAAACATACACTCTCACTCGCACGCACGTACGCGCACACACACAAAAACAAGCACACACACACACACACACACACACAAGTGAAGGTTTTGTTGAATTATTTCAACTTTATTATACATATTCCGTTTCTCGACCAGCAGACATTTACGTGTGAAAGTAGAGATAATAATTCTCTTAAATGAAATTCAATATAGTACTCACAAAGAACTACACGCTTTTATAGAAAGTTTTTCCCTTCCAGAAATTTGTTCAAATAATGTCTATCTAGTTAGCTGTCCTCGGTGGAACACATATTTGATGTACTTGACGTTGGTTCAAAGAGAATTTTTGAAACATAAGGAGAAGTCAATAAGAACTGGCCTGGCTCTGAAGATACCGCCTTTCTCTACTATTCGTCTGCACTTCCACTCACAATAATCTTTAATGATTTTTTAAAACTCTGTCAGCATTTTATAACGTGCTCGCTTCCTTATTACCGAATCCCTAAATAAACATGAAATGAAACGAGAACTGTGTAACTATGGGACAACCTCACAGCTACTTAACGGGATGATCGTTATATGTAATTACTCTATTCACTCTTTAAGGATCGTTTTGTTTGTAATTGCTTGTTCTGTGTTTTTTTTCTGTTTGGTTTGTTCTGTTCTTGTTTCTAGTTTGTGTTATATGTGTACTCTAAACCCTTTGGATCGTTACTTTTCCGTTTTAGTCCTTGTTATGTATGTTTATGTTCGACATATATAGCACTCAGGATGAAGACGGAAATCTTTGAAACATTTGCAAGAAAAGTACATGGTAATATTACACTTCCCCCGCGGCAAGTCTGTTTCTGAAAAAAAGAATATATATATCTATATATACATGTGTATATATATGTGTGCATGCGTGCGTGTGTGCGCGCGTGCGTGCTTGCATGTGTGTGCGTGCGTGCGCGTGAAACATCAACTTACCAGCCCGGATAACATCACCGTTTGCTTAAAACACAAACCTTTGGATAACTTATCGTGGTTAAGAGTCCACGCAGCAGCAGGCCGGTGGCGCCGTGCCCTACACTCTACACGGATTTATAACATTACGTTTCACTCTGACCATCCCATAAATCACAAGAGCACTTCCCGAACACGCAACCAAACTGACATACGTATGCACCCACGTAAGCAGGAAAAATACATACATAGCGAGTGCGCACGTATACAAATAACCTCACTCGCAAACATACACAATCACGTGTTTACCTTTCCATGTAATAAAGTTATGGAGGCTTCCGGGTGCCGTTAGGGTTATTTCCACCGCTCTTATTGCAAGGAAACGGATACTTACGATGTCTACCAAAGGTTTACTAAAAGGAAGTAATCCTACATATCCCCCAGCTCACAACTAATCCTCGCTCTCTCGCTTTCTCTCTCTCACTATGTGTGTGTGTGTGTGTGTGTGTATGTATATATCCTCTCCTTGTTTCTCATTCTCTCTCTCCTCTCTTCTCGCTTTTCCGTTTTCGGGAACACCCTCGTATGGAATATGTTATTACATCTTCCCACAGAGTGCACAGTCTTCGGTATATCTGGAGTGACGACAAGAAAAGGTTATTGAAGCGAAGGGGAATCAAACCTCTCTCTCTCTCTCTCTTTCTTTTTTTTCTCTCTCTCTTTCTCTCTCTCTCTCTTTCTCTCCTTCTCTATCTCTCTCTCTGTCTCTCTCTGTCTCTCTCTCTCTCTCTCTCTCTCTCTCTCTCTCTCTCTCTCTCTCTCTCTTTCTCTCTCTCTCTCTCTCTCTCTCTCTCTCTCTCTCTCTCTCTCTCTCTCTCTCGCTCTCTCTCTCTCTCTCTCGCTCTCTCTCTCTCTCTCTCTCTCTCTCTCTCTCTCTCTCTCTCTCTCTCTCTCTCTCTCTCTCTCTCTCTCTCTCTCTCTCTCTCTCTCTCTCTCTCTCTCTCTCTCTCTCAAACTGTTATATTTGGAACATGTTCGTAATAAAAAATAAAAAAAATTGTACTCGTGAATATTGCAAGTATCAGCTGATTATATCCAAGTGGCATGTGCCTAATCCGATTCTTCAAAGGAGGATGAAAAGATAACAAGATAGAGAGAGGAGAGAGAGAGAGAGAAAGAGAGAGAGAGATAAAGAGAGCGATGATAGGCATGAAAGAGAAGGTAAAAAGAAAGGGTAAGCTGAAAGAGAGAGTAATACAGATACAAAGAGAGATAAGTATATATATGGAGATAGAAATATGCAGTTAATGATTAAAAAAAAAACTTTATCAGCTTCCACTCGTCAGATACAGGCAAACGTACTGATAGCTGCGACACCC
>BOPN01008046.1:7500-15000 GCA_017312705.2 Penaeus japonicus | reverse complement strand
GATATAGGGAGAGGAAGAGATAGGGAGAGGAAAAGATAGAGAGGAAGAGGAAGAGAGAGAGAGGAAGAGGAAGAAAGAGAGAGGAAGAGGAAGAGAGAGAGAGGAAGAGGAAGAGGGAGAGAGAGAGAGAGGGAGAGAGAAAGAGAGGAGAGAGAGGAGAGAGAAAGAGAGAGAGGGGGGGAGAGGGAGGTAGATTGAGAGGGAAAGAGAGAGAAGAAAGAGAAAGCGAGAGAGAGAGGGGGGATGAGGGAGAGAGATAGAGAGAGAGAGAAAGAGTGGGAAAAGGAGAGCATGTGTATCGCTCACATGAGCTGAAATTTACACAAATAGTTTTCTTTCGTTTTAACCTCTTGGGATATCGTTTGACTTAGGGCCTATCCTCTCCTGGGGACTTGAAATTGTTTGAGTTGCCGTGTGATGCCCCTGATCCTGAGTAAAATCCACATCTTTCAAGGTGGAACATACACAAGGCGTATGCATGCGTGTGTGCTGACATGATTCTCATATACCTATCTGAATTTAAGGATTAAAGGCCGTGGTTTAATCCAAAACATATTGTTTGACAAAAATAGAAAATCACTTTATAACTAAACTTATAGACCAATGGTGATGACATCCAATTAGTCTTTTCTGTGGTACCCTTTTCTTTAAGACCCCCCCCCTCCCCCCGTGCCCAAAATGAATTTACCTTTACAGTACAGTGCCCCTTTGCGTTTCGCAAATTACTGCTCGAAACAAAATAAACATAGGTTACATACCAAAATGACAAACATAAAACTTACCCGAAGAATGATATCAACTTAAAATTCAAATACAAACTAACACGAGAAGGGACATGGTTGAACACTACCAACTAAATAAGACAAGCAAAACAAACAGAAAATATAGTGAATTCATCAAACTTCCATGGGGTTCATGTGACACAGAAACTAAAATAAACCTTTGTAATTTCTTTGAGGCGATACTGTTGAATCCGTACATTTTACTTCACGCTGGAATCACGCGGTTCAGGATACCACTTTGGGAACCTACTATCCCAAGTACAAAGACAACAATTCACTAAAAGTTTCCAATAGTCCACCCGATTTCTCTTCACGTATGGCACTTAGGAACAGACGTCAAACTGGAGGAGCTCAGGTCGGAAGTTGCAGCCATGAACCTTGATGCCCACAACAACCTGACTGCTGTGGCTCAACAACTCCGCACAGAAATTGAGGAATTGAAGACCATGTTAGAAAACATCCAGTCATTCATCAAAGGAGGTACAGTTATCCCATATTCTTTGAAACAATATTTTTTTTTTTAAGAATAACACTTATAATAATAATAATAATAAAGAATAATACTTATTACTGTGCAATAAAATGGGTAGTGATTAGTTATTTGACCACAATACAGGTGCGCGTACTAGCAGAGATGCTCCTTCAACTTGTGCTGATAATCAAGGTAAGTGCCTCAGAGATATATTTAAAATGTCTTTTGTGTGTGTGTGTGTGTGTGTGTGTGTGTGTGTGTGTGTGTGTGTGTGTGTGTGTGTGTGTGTGTGTGTGTGTGAGTGTGTGAGTGAGTGAGTGAGTGAGTGAGTGAGTGAGTGAGTGAGTGAGTGAGTGAGTGAGTGAGTGAGTGAGTGAGTGAGTGAGTGAGTGAGTGAGCGAGCGAGTGAGTGAGCGAGCGAGCGAGCGAGCAAGAGAGATAGAGAGAGAGAGAGAGAGAGAGAGAGAGAGATAGAGAGAGAGAGATAGAGAGATAGAGATAGAGAGAGAGAGATAGAGATAGAGAGATAGAGATAGAGAGATAGAGATAGAGAGATAGAGAGATAGAGAGATAGAGAGATAGAGAGAGAGAGAGAGAGAGAGAGAGAGAGAGATAGAGATAGAGATAGAGAAAGAGAAAGAGAAAGAGAAAGAGAAAGAGAAAGAGACAGAGACAGAGACAGAGACAGAGACAGAGACAGAGACAGAGACAGAGACAGAGACAGAGACAGAGACAGAGACAGAGACAGAGACAGAGACAGAGACAGAGACAGAGACAGAGACAGAGACAGAGACAGAGACAGAGACAGAGACAGAGACAGAGACAGAGACAGAGACAGAGACAGAGACAGAGACAGAGACAGAGACAGAGACAGAGACAGAGACAGAGACAGAGAAAGAGAAAGAGAAAGAGAAAGAGAAAGAGAAAGAGAAAAAGAGAAAGAGACAGAAACAGAGACAGAGAAGGTTGATGACAGGTGTTAAAAAAAGAGAAAGAGAGTGTGTGTTTGTGTTTGTGTGTGTGTGTGTGTGTGTGTGTGTGTGTGTGTGTGTGTGTGTGTAAGCATGTGCTTGTGGGTGTGCATGTTTGTGAGTCTCCAGGTGTGAATGCATGTTTATTTTACTGCCATATCCAAACAATAATCTATTTACAATATCTAACCATTTCTTGGTGTGGCAGTAATGCTAGCTTCCATGGGCTACCTTGCACCTGTTGAGTCTGGAACATACAAGAACAACACAGATTGCACTTGGGTCATCGAGAGGCCACCTGGCTACAAAATCAAGATAACCTGGCTGATGTTTGCCCTTGAAAGGTGCACCGACTGCAAGTGCGATTACGTTGAGATCTGGGACGGTAACACCACCAAGGAATTGATTGGAGGGTAAGAACTCAGGTCATGAGTCTTATATGAATCTCGTTAGACTTCTGTCTTAAATATCAATTGCACAAAGTATAGGTGAAAACACCTTTAAATGTATGCATAATGATACAGAGGAGGGTTAACAGACAAATGAACTAGTTTTAATATAATGTAGGTTTCTCATCACTCATGACAAGTGGATGAGTGTTTTAACTTACATGGCTTAATTCACAAGTGTGCGAAATTAAAAATAATACAGCTTTGAGTTTCTGAAGATCTAGTTGCATTGGCAATACGATAATTTCCTTACTTCATTTTTCTTACTTACAGTGGCATTGACATTTCACATTTTAAATATCCTGTAGAGTCAAGAAAATGTATCACCCAAAATATATTAAAATACTGTCACAATGTCCATCGGATGCAGACTTTCAATAACGTGAAAGAAAAAGCAACTACAAGTACCCTTATATGTTGCATGCTCTTGAAAATGCTTTTCTCTATCCAGAAAAAGGTATTGTGGCTACCTGGACCCTCCCACTATGACATCCACAAGTAACAGGGTGGAGATTAAATTCCACAGTAACGATGTTAGAACCTATGCTGGCTTCAAGATCAAATATGAATCTGTCGAAGGTAGCATCGTCTTCTGCACTACTATGTGTCATTACAGTTGTGGCTATCCTCTTCTTTTTCATTTATTTATTTGTATATGTAAGAAAGTCAGTCCTCAGTCATTCATATATATGAATTCCAGCTATATTATACAAAAACATTTTTTGCAAGTAATGACAAGAATTAGTCAATGGTAATATCATTAATAGCATATTCGACTGGAGTGCATATTTTCCTTTTCTGTGTGTGCCATGTTTCGTCAAGAAAATACACACATTCATCTTTCTATCAAATGTTATCACTATATTTGCAGATTAGGAGGTGTGCAAGCAGTACTATTACCACATCCTTAAAAACATCCCCAACTGCATGACATAATATGCAACCAAAGTGCATGCAATAACACCATTACTATAGGAGAGACAAGTGTGAAACAGCATTATGTCTGTAGTATCTGCAGGTAACAAATAATTTCTTCCAAGTATTGTATTAAAATGTTTTAAAGTACATCATATAACTTATATTAGATTAAATGTGTTTTACTGATTCCTACAACATTGACTTGAAAGATCAACAGTACAAAAATTACTGCAATGAAAAAAATATATACAGAATATATACATGTGTTAGGTATACAGTATGCATAGACACATTCAAACATGAAAATATAATGTTTATATACAAACAGATGTAGATGCAACTTGTCACATGCTTCCATAAATGAGTAAGGCAAATAATAAACACTCTCCAATACTCAAATGATTTTTTTGCTTTTTATTATTCTCTATATCACAAAATGTGTCAACTTTCCTTGCATAAACATCATATTTACTTACAAACTTTCTTTCTTTAAAAAATGAACTAGAAATTATGTTATGTATTTCAGAACAAAAATAAAAGAAAAATTATTTCTTTAAAAAGATGATCCCTAAATATCTGAATAAAGTTTCCCTTCCAATTAATCATACTCTTCAGAAAACATTTTCCTTAATACACCTGTATGTCAGATAGCAATACTCATAATATGCATTACAACACAGATAGAGACTAGAACATAAATATATTAATTCTAATAAAATTGGAAAATGTTTTCTGATCACACAATCTTCAAACTCCTGAAGTTCATTGTTTGGTCATATGTATTTGTCAGTTTTTTTGCCTTTCAAAAGAAAAAAAAAGGTGAATATAAATACTGCAGAACTGGATGAATTACAAATATTTTAAAAAGCCTAAATTTCTCATAAGTAGCATAAAATTGCACAATAATAAAAAAAATCAAAAATCAAAATTATAAAATTACCTTTTCAGATAACATGTGACTAAAGTAGCCTGAAGATAGTATTTTTCTTGATTTCAAACACTGAGCAATACTGTCTTGTTACTCCAATACTTCTGTTTCATCTACTTCTTCATGAACCTCATCACTTTCTGTCTGGTGCTGTGACACCATGGGTTTCACCTTCATGGGACCGTCAAGGGGAAGATCCCATGGCCTGGGGGCGCTGCAGGGGCTTCAGAGTTACTTTGCATCCACAGTCTCTGACTCTCGATCCTCTGGGATGATAAGTCCTGAGCTGTCTCTTGCTTGTGCGGTCTGGGTAGGGTACCTGACGTCTCTTCTCCCATATCTGAAATGCATATGCTTGATAAAAATTTGCTAAACACAGTCACTGAAAAAAAACTCTTTGCAGCTTATGATACAGTACAAGTAAACTAGCAGCTATAGGATAAATAAAATATAATGACAATGACATACTTCCTTAGCGTATCATGATTTACATCATGTAAGAATTAAGACTAAAAATACTTTAAATAGAATACCTTTCATATATACATTTTTCTTTATGAATAGCTTTATCCTTAGATTCTTAAAATTGGCTCAATGCATCAAACAAGTCTATTGTTTAATTTACAATCAAATAATACCTACCTTCTTCATGACAAGGGATCTTTTCAGACTTATGATACCCTGTTTCCTTCTGAATGGGGGAACTGCAATGTTCTCCTTAATGGGAAAGTCATCATCATCTGAGTGGTTACTCTCTCCTTCCATTGACTCTGAGTGGCTTTCTGCGGCTTTCTCTGCCATATCCTTGCCTGTGGGGCTTTCTTGCTACTTCTTTCAAGTGTTTCCTGCCCTCCACCTCTTCCTCTTCCCTTTCCTCTTCCTCTCCCTTCACTCCTCTTCCCCTTCCTCTGCCTCTTCCCTCTGCACTCTTCTCTTCCCCTTCCTTTTCCACTTCCTTGGCCTCTGCCTCTTCCTCGACTGCTCCCAACAACTTGTGCTTCCTCAGCAAACAGATCCTCACTGTGCAAATTAAAGGAATGAGATTATAACTTCACTGTGCAGCACTAGTAGAGCTTGAAACTTTTATAAAGATTGTGGGCAAAAAGGGACCACAAGGTTTTGACAAGGGATATGGGAAAATATTTTTTAAAAATCTAAATTTATGTCTAATAGATGTGATATATATAACATATAATTCTGTGATTATGCTTGTTTTAGTGATTGAAGTGGCTTGCAGACTCAGTGGTGATTTGTCATTGTGTTTAGTCAGTTTTGGAACTAAAATGGGAGTACAAACCCTATGGTAGGGGGGGGCAGTTCACCCTCTTGTTCCCTCTGTAGGTCTGCCAGTGATATGTAGATTCATGGAATAAATTGGCTTGAATCTATAGTTCTATCAATATAAGAAATTATACTGATATGTATGTAAAAAAAATTACAACAGAATTTAAATTGCACTTATTTAGCAGATGACAAACAAAAGACTTCCAGCATATCAGAAGATGGATTGATTTGAAATCATGCAAGCAAAATCACACACTCTCACTACTTTAACCCATTAATGCTAGGTGTCAATACTCCACCACGTAGGTAGTGCTGGAGCCAGCCACAGGGATAAAATTTTTGTCATGACTTTCCTTCTGGCTGGCATACTGGGTGATCATGTGCATAGCATTTGGCTGTGGTCAGAGCAGGCAAATAGCCTGAGGCATTAGGCTTGTGCATTTGAAATATCCTGGAGTTTATATCATTTGGAGCCAAAACAGCCCCGTTGGCAACAGGTTGATAATAAAGAAAAAGAAATTGAGTTTATAGTGTTATGAAGGATGCTAATACCACAACCCGTTGGCAACAGGTTGATAATAAAAGAAAAGAGGAGTTATGAAGGATGTATACCACAATCATGCTTGTAGTCTTAACCCATTGCAAACAGGTGTCATGACATACATGGCGTAGGAGGTTTGAGAAGCGACAACGAAGCGTCATGACGTACATGACGTTCAGGGATTTTGGATCACTATGCTATTTTATTGTGCTATGAGAAAGGAATGAGTGATGATGGCAATTATAGTCATAATTACTATAATTACCATAATATTAAGGTACTTAAAGTCCTAGTACCAGCAGGTACTCCAGTCAACTGGAGAAGCTTTTCAGTAATCTAATGTATAAATGAACAGGAGTTGGGCAGAAACACCAGTTGTGGGGCAATGCATGAGTCTACCTCATTTGACTAAAGCTACTGATCCCAGGATCAATTACATGACCTATCACACATGGAGTCAAAAATGGTCTAGTGTGCACCTATCTCTCTTGGGTTCCTGCTAGCATCTCTTCCCTTACCTTTCTGAATCCAAGTAAAGCTATTCATTGATTCCTTCCTCATCTCGTGATACAAGTTCTCCTTCCGTTCCATCTGTTTCTGAAGTTGTCACATCTTCAACTGTATCCCCCTCCACTAAACTTCCTTCAGCCCTATCTTTGTAGAGCCATTTCTTCTTCCGTCTTTCCTGGAGTAGTTTTTCTGCTTCTACCAGGTGGGAGATGTATTCCTCTTGTTCCTTTGAATGAGAAAATTGTATTAACAAAAAAGAATGCCAATACAGCAGGTCAGATCTTATAAAAAAATATAAAAAAATACTGGAAAAACATATCATAAGTAATAATTAATAACAAGAGAAATATTCATTCATTCACTTATTAACAGAGTATTTCTACCTCTATTCCAAGATCATCTTTGGTTAACAAAGACCTCTTTTTCTCTGGCAGTGGCTTATCACACTCTATACTGGCATTTGCAAGTTTCTCCTTAGCTGCTCTGGCATATTTGGACAGGGCTGGAAACATAAGCATATACCATTATATTCAACTTCATAATACACTATACTGTTCACATGTCAATGACAACACAAAGAAATCCTCACTTATATGAGATTCAGATGCTGATCAGAACGAATATCTCTTTTAACTTTCCTCATCA
>BOPN01008045.1:35000-37500 GCA_017312705.2 Penaeus japonicus | reverse complement strand
AACTTCTGCTCGCCCTCAAACCTCTTAATGACAAATCGTAGGGAACAATTATACGGCCGTAGTTTCCCCAAGACGAGAGAGAACCTATTCTCGTTAATGCTGGACTACTGTTAAGGGGAAGTTCCGCTGGCGAAGGGAAGTTTCGAGGGGGTCGTTTGTCATCTGTGAGTGCGTCGTCGTTACCATGGTTACGGCTGTGGGTGAAAGTGTGGGATCTGGGAACGGAGGAAGATTAGATTCGGACGCCGGGTTTGGGTCACTCTTGTTGTTGGAGTGAGCGTCTTTGTCTTTCTTTTTTTTCTTTTTTTTTCTTTAATTTTCCTTTTTATCCATTATTAATTATCTATTTTTTTCTTTTTCCTTCGTAACCTTCTTCATGTCCTTGTCTTTCGTCATTTAGTTTTTTTATTATTATTATTATTATGATTATCATTGTTATCATTCTTTTTTATTAGCATTATCATCACTATTATTTTTTCATTATCAATATTTATTATCATTATTATTGTTAACATTATCATTATTATTATTATCAATATTTTCATTATTATCATTATTTTTCATTTTCCTCTTTTTATCATCATAATACTCCTAGTGTCTTTTGTTTAATTGTTTATTTCCTTTCGTTATAATAGTTTAATCTATATTTAATCCCTATATGTCAGTCCCATTCTCTATCTCTCTATCTCTCTCCCGTCTTTCACAAACAAACAAATAAACAGTAACACAAACACACGCATCCACATATACACTGAACACAAAGACACACACACACACATACAGAAACAATCCCGTATACAGACACACACACACACACACACACAACTACACATCCCATAACACACACACATCCCATAACACACACACACACACACACACACACACACACAGACACACACACAACTACACGCCCAATAACACACAAATACTCACACACACACACACACACACACAAGCACAAACACACGCCACCATTAAACACACACTGTCCTGACAAGCGAGCAAACAAGAACATCTCAAGCTTTGAAGTTCTGCAGCCGAGATGATCACCATGTTGGCAACACTAACTGCACGCGGAGGGGGAGAGGGAGGGAGGGAGGAAGAGAGGGAGGAAGAGAAGGAGGGAGGGAGGAAGAGAAGGAGGGAGGGAGGGAGGGAGGGAGGAAGAGAAGGAGGGAGGAAGAGAGAGAGAGAGAGAGAGAGAGAGAGAGAGAGAGAGAGAGAGAGAGAGAGAGAGAGAGAGAGAGAGAGAAGAGAGGGGAAGATGGGAGAGGGAGAGAGGGGATGAAGGGGGAGAGGAGGAGGATGGGGAGAAGGAGAAGCTGTATGTGAGAGAGGGGAAGATGGGAGAGGGAGAGAGGGGAGGAAGAGGGAGAGGAGGAGGATGGGGAGAAGGAGAAGCTGTATGTGAGAGAGGGGAAGATGGGAGAGGGAGAGAGGGGAGTTGGGGAAGAGAAAGATAGAAAAGAAAGAAAGATAAGACAATAGAGAAGGAAAGAAAAGAGAGACATAAGAAAAAGAGAGTGAAAGAGAATGGAAGGAGAGGAGAATGAACGAGGGAGGAGAGAGAGATGAAGAAAAGATAGATAAAGGAGGTGAGAGTGAGAGATGCAGAGAAGAGGAGGAAGGGGGAGGGAGGGGGAGGGAGAAAGAGGGGGGAGGAGGAGGGAGGGGATAGAGATTAAAAGAAGCTGTGATTATTCTTTTATCGTTTTGATGTTCTTGTTTTGTATGTTTGTCGACTCAATATCCCTACTAAATATCTCTTATATTTTCCTCTCATTTTTGCATGTATTTTCTTTTCGTTTCTCTTCAATTGTACGCAGATTACACAAATGTTGAATCCTACTCTATATATTCATATATAAATAAAATAGGAGGGCGATTGCAATTATTGAAATCAAAGATAACTTAATAGCAATAATAATGACGCATCAATGAAAACTAAGAATATAATAGAATTTAGAATAACATAAATAAAGAAAACAAAGATACTGCATGATGCAAGTTCAGAAAAAGAACATGCGATACACTTTCATTTGAACAAAGACATTGCTAAAATTACCACTCTCGAGACACAGAGTTCTTGATCATGAGAGTAACTGGAATACTTTTTCAACTCTTTCTCTCATCATTATCATTTTATCATCATTATTGTTACTATTATCATTATCATTATCATCCAGGTTGTTACTAATATCATTATCATTATCATCATTATTGTTACTATTATCATTATCATTATCACCATTATTGTTGCTATTATCATTATCATTATCATCATTATTGTTACTATTATCATTATCATTATCATCCAGGTTGTTACTAATATCATTATCATTATCATCATTATTGTTACTATTATCATTATCATTATCACCATTATTGTTGCTATTATCATTATCATTATCATCATTATTGTTACTATTATCATTATCATCATTATTTCTACTTTTATCATTATCATTATCATTAACAATAACACTGACAACATCATCAG
>BOPN01008045.1:17500-20000 GCA_017312705.2 Penaeus japonicus | reverse complement strand
CTTAATTAGCGTGTGGGATTCACAGCCAGATGAGTAAGCGATCCCCCGTGAGTATTCATGGCCGCTTACTCTCATCTTGGCAATGCTATTTATCCTGCATACGTGTGAGTATTTTTTTCTTCTTCTTTGTGTGTGTTCTTACGTGTTCGATTGTATGAAGACACATATGCACCTTCAGCAGAGATACACGTGTGTTATAGTGTGGGTGTGGGTGGGTTAGGTTGCGGGTATGGGTGTTTGTGTGTGTGTGTGAGAGAGAGAGAGAGAGAGAGAGAGAAAGGAGAGAGAGAGAGAGAGAGAGAGAGAGAGAGCAGAGAGAAAGAGGGGGAAGGAGAGAGAGAGAGAAAGGGAGAGAGAGAGAGAGAGAGAGAGAGAGAGAGAGGGAGAGAGAGAGAGAGAGAGAGAGAGAGAGAGAGAGAGAGAGAGAGAGAGTGTGTGTGTGTGTGTGTGTATGTGCGTGCGTGTATGTGTGCTAGGTTCTTGTTTGTTTGTTTTTACACTCACTCCATTATCGTTATCTTTCACCATGTTTTTGTATTTGGTGCAACATCTGGATTTCATAAACCTTCATACAAGCAGACAGTTCAAAACACTTTTCTATTTCAATTTCCTCATTAGCGATATTTTGTGAAATTGGACTTTCAAAAATGTTTATAATGATCTCCCCATTTTAATCATTCCCGCAGCGAATATGGGAATATTTACGTTTTTCTATGGGCAAATTACGGTTAAATTATATGAAATTTGAGGGAAAGTTTTGATCGTGGTAGATGATGCGTGTGCTGTTTATAAAAAAAAAATAATGAGAGAGAAAGAGAACGTGAGAGAGAGAGAGAGAGAGAGAGAGAGAGAGGGAGAGAGAGAGAGAGAGAGAGAGAGAGAGAGAGAGAGACGTAGAAAGAGAGAGAGAGGGGGGGGAAGGAGAGAGAGGGGGGGAGGAGAAAGAGAAAGAGAGAGCAAGAGAGAGAGAGAGAGGAATAGATAGATAAAGAGAGAGAGAGGGGGGGAGGAGAGAGAGAAAGAGAGAGCAAGAGAGAGAGAGAGAGAATGAAAGAAAGAAATAAAGCGAGAAAGAAAGAAAGAGAAAGAGAGAGAGAGAGAGAGACGAAGAAAGAGAATTGTACATCCACATGTAAATGTACAATTCCTTCATGCCCGACCAACAATAATATCCGTACAACCGGTTTAATGAAACAAGAAAATTATTCGTGATTATTCTGTACCTATTCTTGATATTTTCACGCACTGTTCTGTTAATTCAGGTTGAAATCCAAATTTTGTCATGCTTACTTACGATACTTCTTATCAGAAAATGAAACTTTGAATTAGATAAAAAAAATAATAATAATAATAAAATAAATCAGGAAATGAAACTGTATCTTCAGAGGAAACTTTATTTTATGAAGAAAATATCTTAACTATCATGAATTGGAACTTTATATCCAAAAACAAGACAATATTATTTTATGAAATACAATCTTTCAACAAGCGCAGTTCCTTAACTTTTTTTTCAAATAATTTCATCATCTTTCACAAACAACCTTTCCATCCATACCCATATAGAAACACAAACAAACAAACAAACAAACCACGGGACACAGACACAAACAAACAAACAATAAAAATCGAACAAACAATAAAAAGCGAACAAACAAGTCAGAACAAACAAACAATAAAAATCGAACCAATAAGACAAAACAAACAAACACACCAGACAAGCAAGTAAAATCAACTAAACACAATTAGACAACCACAACTCACAAACAAGGAGCTCTGGGCAGTGTGGTAGGGTTGGCGGCAGCTGACAGTATGGAGAGGGAAGACGTCTTGTCAGCAATATGGCGGATCACCCGACCTTCCCGTTGATACACCTGCCCCCCCCCCCCTCTCTCCTCTCTCCTCCACCCCCCCATCCCCTAACTCTTCCCCCAACCACTCTTCGCTTCTTCCTCCTTCTTCTCCTCCCCTTTCTCAACTGATCCTTCCTTCCTCCTTTTCCTCTTCCTTCTTCTCCTCCCCTTCCTTAACTGCTCCTTCCCTCCTCTTTCCTTCCCAACTCTTCCCCTCCTCCTCCTGCTTCTTCTCCTTCCCTTCCTCAACCGTTCCTCCCCTCCTCCTCCTCTTCCTCCTCCTCCTCCTTCTCCTTCCCTTCCCCAACTGCTACTCCCCCTCTCCCCTTCTTTCTGCTCCTCCTCCCTTCTAATACAACCCTTCCCCACCCACTTCTACCCTCCTCCTCCTCCTCCTCTTCTTCTTCCTCTTCCTCCCCTTCCTCCTCTTCCTCCTCCTCCTCCTCCTCCTTATTCTCGTCCACTTCTTCAACCGAGGAGGAGAAAGAGAGAAGGAGGATTCGACAGGAGAAAGAGAAGAAGGAAATTAAGAGTAAGGAGGATGAGATAGATGGATAGATAGATAGATATATAAATAGATAGATAGATAGATACATAGATATAGATAGATAGATTGAAAATATACATTTAGATATATAATTAGACAGACA
>BOPN01008045.1:0-5000 GCA_017312705.2 Penaeus japonicus | reverse complement strand
TGGGGGGAGGAGGGGAGGGAGTAAGGGGTGGTGGAGGGGAATATGGGAAGGGGCATATGGGAGGTAAGTGAGGGAAGGGGGGAGGGTGAGAGGGTACGGGGGTGGGGTATATTGTGGGAGGTCGGGTGGGTATTAAGTGAGGGAAGGGGGGTGAGAGGGTACGGGGGGTTATATGGTGGGGGGGAGGGTGGGTATTAAGAAATGATAAAGAGAAATATTGTGACCTTTGTGACTGAGTGAAAGACTGTGCGTGCAAAGGAACGTGTATGTGCGTGATTGCATGTGTGTGAGTTTGTAGGTTTATGTTTGCTTGAATCTGCTGGAATGCGCGCACGTGTGTGTGTTGTGTTTGTGTTTGTGTGTGGGTGTGCTTCTGTGTGAGTGTAACTATATATATATTCATCAGTTCATCACATATACATCGCTTGTAATATATACAGTATCTGTAACATAAAACAACAAAACGAATGCACGCACACATACACACATACACACACTTATAGTACCCCAACCCCCTTTCCAACACACGCACACACACGCACGCATTCCAGCTGTTTCCCTTCTCGCCGTCAGCTGAGAAGACCTTGTGCCTTCTGTTTCTCTTCTTTTCCATCTGTATTTCATTTTCCCTTAATTAATGACGTCATGAGTGTACTCTCTCGCCTAGCCATAATGAATGAATCGTCACTTCAGCGGATGAATAAAATCATTCATTGAATATCATAATACTATTGATTGCCATAATTTGTAATCAGTGATGTGATCATTTTTACTGGTATCATTATTATTGTTTTTGTCATTATCATTATTCTTATCATCATTAATATTGTCTTTATCATTATCTGTATTATCTCTTTCGTCATTGTTATTGTTGGTATCATATTTTTTTTACTGTTACTATTATTATCATTATCATCGTCATTGTTATTATTGGTATCATTAATATTTTTACTGTTATTATTATTATGATTACCAACGACAATTATTATGATTATAATTGTTTCTCTTGTTATTGTTATCGTTATTTTCATCATCATTATAAAACACACGCACAGAATACTATGCTTGTGTTTTTTGTTCGTGATTTAACTGTTTGTTTGTTCATGTTTTTTGTTTCTTCTTTGCAATTGCGTCTCTCAAATTACGAACAGGTGTTGCAATGTTGATTAGGCTGCGTGCCACTTATGTCGATTTTAATTCCTGTCACCTTTCGGCTAATGTTCATAAGAGAGCGCTAATTGCATTATGTAATTAAGGGAGCACGCGAGTTCAATATTCATCATGAAGTTTATTGTAAACAAAACAATGTGAGAGGATTTCTTTACCTGTGATATTTATACAGTCTTTGTTGATTGATATGACAGTATATTATCTTTAATTTTGTTCTGTTATAATGCATTCTGTTATAGTATTATTGTGAGATTAATGGAATTCATATTAACGTGTACGTGTTTGTATATGTATGTATATGTGTGTATGTGTGTGTGTTTATATTTTTGTGTCTGTGTCTGTATCTTTGTGACTATGTGTCTCTATCTTTGTGTCTGTATCTTTGTGTTTATGTGTCTGTGTCTTTGTGTCTGTGTGTCCTTGTGTCTGTGCATCTGTGTGTGTCTGTAATTCCGTGTGTGTGCGTGTACACATACATGTTAACGCGCGTCTGCATGGTCGTATCAGAGCGCCTATGCACACTCAGACTCCAAGCTCCTAGTATCTCACACGCAGCAGCAGCAGCGCCGCGTTGTAGGTGGTCCAGCTAAAGGGCCCCGCTGGCGGCATTACCTTTTTAATAAGTGGTAATTGAGAAGTAATCATTAATAACTTTCCTTTCTCTCCTTGGACAGGGCATCCTTCTGTACTCTCCCTCGCTCCTTTATTGCTTTCTGCGGACTTCATTAGCGTCTGTATCGCTTACGAGGGAGGGGGAAAAAATGCCCTGCAAAAGGCCGAGTCATTCCGAGAGATTGAAAGTCTGGCCTGGAGAATGAGTCATGGTTTTGGCTTCGTGGGATCGCTCTTCCGTGACATTCTTGCGATTAAGGGGTAAGAGAGGTGGGAGAGGAGAGAGAGAGGGACTTTTAGGGATGGTAGAATTATTTTAAGGGGTTTTGGGGGAGGAATGGGGAGTTTGGGAGGACTGAAAGGGAGGGAGAGGGAGTGGATGAGGAGAGAGAGGGACTTTTAGGGATGGTAAGATTATTCTAAGAGATTTGGGGGAGGAATGGGGAGTTTGAGAGGACTGAAAGGGAGAGGGAGTGGGAGAGGAGAGAGAGGGGTGGCAAGATTTATTTTTTTAGGGTAGGGGATTTTGGGAGGAAAGAGGAGTTTGGGGGGGGGTGAAAGGGAGGGAGTGGGAAGAAATGATTTTAGAGATTCTAAGGACTTGAGCAATTTGGGAGGATTAGGGGGTAGGATGAAGGAGTAGGGGAGATATGAAAGATTTTAAGGATTTTCAGTGCGGGGCATTGATATCAAGACTGTTTCGTCACACGCGTCCCTGAAAAAAAGACTTGCCATTTTCGATCTTCGAAATATTGAATATAAATAAGAGATATTTATTTTCAAACCCAATACAAACAATGATTCGAACTATAACTCTCAATCTTCGAGCCATCTCAGTCGAACCCAGGATCCCTGTCGACCTTAAATTGAACCTCGACACCCAAAGCTCCGAAACAACAAACGACTCAAACCCCAAACACAACGACATCATAAGCCAAAGAGCGAAAGAGCGACATTCAAGAGGCAAAGGCAACCCCCTTCCACTCCCTCTTGACCATCGCGAATCACGAGGGAATCACGAAGCTCTTAATTAAATGGACATGAAGTAGAACAGATCGGAGAGCGAGCGAGCGAGCGCGTCGTCCATTAGCCGGGCGCGGGAGGAAGGCAAAAATGGAAGGGGTGAGAGCGTCGCACTCCGGTGGCGCTTCTGTTGCTTTCACGGGGCGACTCTGGAGTGGCTCTCCTTATGGAAGGCTTGTGTGTCGGGATCTGTGGGGTTATGTGCACACGTGCCCGCACACAGGTCGGTGCGTAGGTACTCACACACACATGTATGTATAGATATTTAAGTTTGTGTGTGTGTGTGTGTATATACATATATATATATATATATATATATATATGTGTGTGTGTGTGTGTGTGTGTGTGTGTGTGTGTGCATTGATACAAATAGATAAATAGATATACATAAATAAATAATGATGTGAATAAAAATAGAGACAGAAATACATACAGATGCAGATATAGATATATTGCAGAAATGTTTATAAACAATCCAAATTCTCCCCTTGAGAAAGATGAAGATAAAAGAGAATATAGACCAAAATCAAAACTCCTCCTTAAAAACAAAACAGAAAAAAAACATACAAGTATCCAAACAAACAAATAAACAAACAATCAAATAAATAACAAAAACAAAAACGATCATCCTAACAAAGACAGAAACAAAGAATGCTAACGAGATGCCCCCCCCCCCACCCACCAGTCCTCCTCCCCCCTCCCCTCCCCAGTCCTGTAACCTACCCTGGGTGTCTGTGCCCTTCCTGGATGCGCTCCTGCTGAGTAATGTTATCCTTTTATGTACGTTTTTACCCCAGGGTCCTTCAGCCTTATTGCCGGGGTCATGGCAAGCGGTCATGAGTCATGGAGGCGTGCGTGCGTGTGTGTTTGCGTGAATGAAGCTAACGAGGCGAGGGATGTGAGGGAAATAATGGTGGTAATGTTCATGGATGTTTATGGTGTTAATGTTTATGGATGTTTATTGGATGTTAATGTTTATGGATGTTTATGATGTTAATGTTTAAGGATATTTATTTGATGTTAATGTTTATTGTGGTTAGGTGTAGCTCTAGTCTATGAGTTTTGGTTTGGAATATATGCAAAGAAAACAAAGACAAAAATCATACTCGTTTCTTTGAAAGATCTTATCATAAGAGTGAAAAAAGAAAATATCAATAGTCATACACCTATATTACATTTTGAATATCCTTTTGACAACCAAGAAGCCCGAAAACACACAGTGAATATTAACAGGGAGATTAGGCAAACCATGAAATAAGTTTTTAGACGCACGAGAAAGAGTAAGATGAATACATTCTTTGTACAGACTTCACACACACATACACACACACATATATGTATGTGTATGTATATATATCTATGTATATGTGCATACATATACATATGTGTATGTATATATGTATATGTATATACATATATATATATATATATATATATATATATATTTATATATATATATATATGTGTGTGTGTGTGTGTGTGTGTGTTATTATATATATATACATTTATATATATATACATATATATATATATATATATATATATATATATATACATAATTACACATGCATACATATACATACATATATACATAAATATATACATACATGTATACATACTACATACATACGTACATACATACATACATACATACATACATACATACATACATACATACATACATACATACACACATTTATACATATATACATAGATAGATAGACATAGATATATAATATAAAATATATAATATATAAAATGTATCATTTATACATCCATTTTACCTTCATTGGCAAGTAGGAAACATGACAGAAGTAAAAAAAAATGAAACAAAAAAGACATTAAAGCTAGATTAAAGGAGGCTTGAATAGGCCTACCCAAAGCTGTGTTGGAAGAGGCCCAGACTCTCCTGAACTGCCTGGCTCCTGCGTCTTTATGAATTGTGTTATTGCTTTTTCGTTTCATGCTGCTTCTGTTATGAGTGTTTTGTGTTTGTTACTATCATCATGCTCTTGTTATTATTGTTATTATTATTTTTATTTCTATTATTATTGTTATTATTATTATTATTATCATTATTATTGTTATTGTTATTATTATTATTATTGTTATTCTTATTAATATCATTATCATCAATATTATCACTATCATTAATTATTGTTATTTCCATTGATATCATTATTATCATTATCATT
>BOPN01008044.1:47500-50398 GCA_017312705.2 Penaeus japonicus | reverse complement strand
TATATATATACGTATATATATAAATGGGGTGTAACTAATGGTCAGAGGTATCCTCCATGTGGTGTCTATCTGTGTGACACTGTTTCGTGCATAACAAGACTAAATACAGTTCAAAAGATCGATGCTGCTTGATGTTTACTTCCGAGAAAAGGTGAGTTTCTCAGAGGAAAGTAAATGAGATAATGACAAGCAGCAACATATACATCTTTTTAATTGCAGTTACAATGCAGTATACTTCAATAGTTCTGCTTGCAAGCCCTTTCGTCTGTGCAACTCAGATGGTCTGTTTGAGTGCGAGGGACAGTACGATGCCCTGGGGTGCTTGTCATAGCATGCCATCAACCCATATGCATGCAGAGATTCTCGCATTGTGTTTTCCACCAGTAACCTGGATCATGTGCGAGTCATCGAAACCTAATTAACGTTTCTATAATCTGTTTCAGAAATGTGATTTGAGTCTCGCCTTCATAATGAACTCCATTAATTTTTTTTTTCATACAGAATGATAAGTTGCCTTTCTCAACTACTTTTTTGCATATTATATATCAGAATTAACCCATTGTGGACAGGTGGCAACACGTACATGCCAAACAAGTTTTGGACCTGACAACAAGTGGCAACACCTAAGTGCCAATAGTTATCATGGCACATCTGACATTAAGGGAGATTGGATCGCTGTTTCTCTGTCACACTGAGTTTTAAGTCTATTAAATAACTGATGACGCCAATTGCAATTATACTATAATATTCACCAAAATAGGTATAGTTTCAAATCCTAACCAAAAATGACATCGCTCTCCTCTAGCACCAGCAGGAAAGAAGCCTTGAAGGACACCCATAATGCTCTCTGCCAAGCACTATCTTCAGACTGTGATGACACACAGCAAGATGCCAACCTCCTGTTTAACCCGTTAACGATGGGTGACGTGTTTTTTCGTCATACATGACGCAGGAGCTCTGGACTGACGATGGGCATCGTGACGTTCAGGAATTTTGGATCACTATGTTATTTTATTGTGCTATGAGTAATGATTGAGGGATTGACAATTGAAGTCATAATATTATGCAAAATGGGTTTCACCTCACATCCAAAACCTAGATGGCACCACTTTCTTCTAGCACCAGCAGGAGAGAGAGCCTTGAGTGGCGCCCATCTAAGGTCTCTAGCAAGCACTATCTCTATAGAGTGAAGGCACATAGCAAGTTCCCGACCTCTTGCTCTAAAGTAAAACAGATGAAAGATGTGCCGGCAGAGCGAGAGGAGGAAGGTGACTCACACCATGCCCAATGCCAACAATGTGCCCCTGTGCCAGTAGGAATGCCTTTTATTGTGGCACTCACTGTCAAAAGCACAAGTTTCCTTCCTCTTCCCTACCTCTTCATGTTATTTTCATTTTGAATGGTTTTATGCTTCGTGTTTGTTCATGACAGCACACAAATTCGAAAAAATAAAATTGCTTTTTGTTCTCCCATAAAACAGCAATACTTCTATCACACTGAGTATAAAGAAAAAAATAAGCTGATATGGACCCTGAACTACAATTTTAGTCAACTGCAGAATTGATAAGAGCCTGTGATATGACAGATATAAGTCCATAAAAACAGTAAACACACACAAAAAAGGAACAAACACAGAAATTACTCTAGCTCTACAATGTGACTAAAAGGGAGTGGGAAAAGTCACCGTATGTTGCTGAAGCCACCTCGCTCTGAAATAAAACCCATCCTGGATACTGGGTAAGCAAATCTATCCTCTGTCAGCAACGGGTTAAAAGTACTGGCGATGCAGGATGTGCATACAAAATGAGATGAAGGTGATTTAGATCATGTGCAGTACATGCAATGTGGCCCTGTGCCAGTTTAGCTGCTTTGCAATATGGCACTTACATTCTAACATTTGGCAATTTAAGTAAACGAGTGCAGGTAATTCGATTCAACGAGTGCAGGTAATTCGATTCAACGAGTGCAGGTAATTCGATTCAACGAGTGCTGGTAATTCGATTCAACGAGTGCTGGTAATTCGAGTCAACGAGTGCTGGTATTTCGATTCAACGAGTGCAGGTAATTCGAGTCAACGAGTGCTGGTAATTCGAGTCAACGAGTGTTGGTAATTCGAGTCAACGAGTGCTGGTATTTCGAGTCAACGAATGCTGGTAATTCGATTCAACGAGTGCAGGAAATTCGAGTCAACGAGTGCTGGTATTTCGATTCAACGAGTGCTGGTAATTCGAGTCAACGAGTGCTGGTATTTCGAGTCAACGAATGCTGGTAATTCGAGTCAACAAGTGCTGGTAATTCGAGTCAACGAGTGCTGGTATTTCGAGTCAACGAGTGCTGGTAATTCGAGTCAACAAGTGCTGGTAATTCGAGTCAACGAGTGCTGGTATTTCGAGTCAACGAGTGCTTGTATTTTGAGTCAACGACTGCTGGTATTTCGAGTCAACGACTGCTGGTATTTCGAGTCAACGAGTGCTGGTATTTCGAGTCAACAAGTGCTGGTATTTCGAGTCAACAAGTGCTGGTAATTCGAGTCAACAAGTGCTGGTAATTCGAGTCAACAAGTGCTGGTAATTCGAGTCAACAAGTGCTGGTAATTCGAGTCAACAAGTGCTGGTAATTCGATTCAACGAGTGCTGGTATTTCGAGTCAACAAGTGCTGGTATTTCGAGTCAACGAGTGCTGGTATTTCGAGTCAACGAGTGCTGCAATTCGAGTCAACAAGTGCTGCAATTCGAGTCAACAGGTACTGGTAATTCGAGTCAACAAGTGCTGGTAATTCGAGTCAACAAGTGCTGGTAATTCGAGTCAACAAGTGCTGGTAATTCGAGTCAACAAGTGCTGGTAATTCGAGTCAACGAGTGCTGGTAATTCGAGTCAACAAGTGCTGTAATTCGAGTC
>BOPN01008044.1:35000-37500 GCA_017312705.2 Penaeus japonicus | reverse complement strand
GCACACACACACACACACACACACACACACACACACACACACACACATATATATATATATATATATACATATATATATATATATATATATGTATGTATATATATATATATGTGTGTGTGTGTGTGTGTGTGTGTGTGTGTGTGTGTGTGTGTGTGTGTGTGTGTGTGTTTAAGCATATGCATGTATTATCCTTACCTTCGTCCTTTCATAGTTGCATATTGTATATTTTCATATAATGATGACAACATTTGAACAGTGAGTTACAAAGTTTATATGAATATTCGTGCAATATATACATGACTACATCGTCACCAGCGTAGCAACTAAAACCGACGTCATCATTAACAATTAAGCTACTGATGATTGTATCGTCCTCGAGATTATCAACGATTTGAATAATCCATCATCCGTTTGTATCTCAGATGATGACACGCTGGTCCGTCTGAAGGAAGTAGATTATATAAACGCGTCCTATGTGCTGGTGAGTATTCCGCTCATTATCAACCGACTGGTCTTGCTCGCTTGAATGAGTCTTTTGTGTGTGTTTTTGCTAAGTTAC
Organism: Penaeus japonicus; assembly: GCA_017312705.2. Taxonomy (NCBI): domain Eukaryota; kingdom Metazoa; phylum Arthropoda; class Malacostraca; order Decapoda; family Penaeidae; genus Penaeus; species Penaeus japonicus. The sequence goes on along the minus strand of BOPN01008044.1, from coordinate 36,941 downwards.
TTCAATACGGGAGAGAGAGAGAGCTGAGCTTTCGGGCTTTCGGGATTTCATCTGTTTTATTCAGATGATGTATGTTTCTGTTATATGCAATTTATCTTGTAAATTACAAATACCCCCTTGCTTAACTTCACTAACCCTGAGACATAATTGTAAATCAAAGCCATGGCGCCCCGTGTTCTTTTTTAAACTCTTGTGTTGTAAGTCTTAAATTCTCCAGTTTCTTATAAACTGAGTCCCATCGAGTGGCTGATCGTTAAACTGGTTCCAGTTAATAAGAGTAGCCGTTGTGATAGTCGCACTGGACTCATTTTCTCCGCTAGTTTGATAACACTTTCATAGTTTGTTCCGGTTTTAGTTATCACCGCAAGTGAAAATGTAAACATGTGCTGATGACTAAGTCCATATTCAGAGTACAACTGGATTGGAACAAGTCTTCAAAATATTCTTGACGACTTTGGTGTCAAGACGACCTATGTAATACTCCACTAGTTACACGGCTTCATATAGAGTGTTATATCTCCAATTACTACACTCATTTATTTATTACTGTAAATAGAAAGCTTTCATTCGATAACTTTCCCTTTGGTTCCCCTTATGTAATCTAATTGCTTCCGCTTTGATCAGCTGTTTTGGTCTCACTTCGTCGTGGAATTTTCCTTGGTCTCTCGCATGGCCTGAGATATTCGTTTTTTTTCCTTACCTCGAATCGATGGACCACCTTTGTTCTTACCTTCATTTGGTCTTGAATTTTGACACAAATCTATCGACTCCTTTTAGCGTAGATTTCGCCAAAATATTTCGCGTCCATATTTCGCCGAGGCCCTTTAGTAGTATAGGTGTTATCGTTATACCAAGTCAAGAGTCCCGTATCTTCTATAAATGGACAAATTCTAAAATTCTCTACTACATAATCACTCTTCCACAATGGAGGACGGTATCCTAAATATTCATGTAATATTAGTTTCTCGTAAATATTCAGTCAATGTATTGTGGCCTGTCTCTGCTTCTTTCCCTATCACGTTCTGTTACACTTTGATTCCGGCAAAGCTCGTTGATGATTTCTGGATCAAATGGCTGTTTGGGATCTATACCTTCCTGGTCGAATTTGAAGCATTTCCTTTGATTTGTTTCCGCAACTCGCAGGAATTCATTTAGACTCATAAACGTTTATCGGGCTAGTTCTTTTTAACTTTCTTCTGACCATGCTGTTGTATGAAGCATCTTGTAAGCAGTAGCTACTGTGTTTATGGCGTTTGTTTCGATTTTGATCATCTTTAAGCCCACCATCAGGTTTCTAATTTACACTTGCCTTATCATTAATCCTTTATCATTAATACTCCGCCTTCATTTCTTTTCGCTCAGTGTATTCATATAAATATAGCGTTTAACCCGCTGCGTTCGTTTCTTCCAAGACTCATTTTGTTTTTAATTTCCATGCCATTTCGACGGACTTTACTGACTTACGCCACCCTGTTTTTACATTAATATTTTTACGTGTACTAATACTTGCTTGAACTTGTCCCCTTTCTTTTCTTGATTTTGTACAGTCTCCCCTTGCAGAACACGGTTTCTACGAGTTTCCTCAGAATCTCGTTTGCTTATTTCCTTGCTTCTCTTTCAACCTGTGGTTCATTCTTAAACAGTGGCCTCAATAATCTCAATATTCGGCGAATCTGTCTTGGTTTCACATTAATGCTCCGCTTTTCTTTTTACACTTCTTATAGTTTTTTTTCGTCACTGTTTTTCTTTTTTCTATTTTCTCTTTGTTTCCTGGTTTTCTTTCTGGTCCTTTTTTCCTTTGTTTTCTTGTTTTTTCTTCATTTAAAGTTTTAGTTCTTATTGGAGGATGAATAGCAAAGGGTCATGTGTGGTCATATATTAGTGTTTTGTATGTATATATATATACATACATATATATATATATATATATATATATATATA
>BOPN01008044.1:12500-17500 GCA_017312705.2 Penaeus japonicus | reverse complement strand
AAAAAAATTACCTTGTCTACAGATGCAGAGTCAGCCATAATGAAATAGCCAAAGAGGCCAGAATCACTGTAGTTGATGTTGATAGCAGAAGCTGAGCCTAGGCCTCCAGAAGATGCCACAGCCTTTGCAAGTATACTACTGGCATTGCTACCGTATTTGGTGTTGGGGCCAATTCCAAGGATCTGCTGGGCCACAGCCAAGGATGCTGCATCACTGCTGCCAATGCTGAGAGAGCAGGAAGACATACAGGACCATTAATGCAATAACACAAAAATATCACCATGAGGAAATCCTTTGCCTTAAGCATATAAACAATACAACTATTCAAAGATCTTCCAATTATACCTGGCACCAACACCAGCAACAGCAACACAAGTGACAGCAGCTCCAGTCTCCTGTCGCAGCTCTCCACTTCCGTAAGATCCAGTTGTGGGAACTCCATCTCCTGACCCCACATTGAGGCTCTTGGCATAAGAGACCAAGCCATCATGGTCAACACCCAAACCAACCACAGCCATGCGACTGGCAAGGTGGGTTGAGGCAACAAAGTCAGTCATCTGCCAAGAGATAAAGTATAGTCATTCAAAATTCCTAAAATGAAACCTCTGAAATTCTCTAAAATGTCTATGGGACAGAAAGGCCAACATTAAAAGGCAACTCCTGAGTGAAGATAAGCTAAGATAATGATACTTAAAAAAAAAAAAAAAAAGTGCTCCACATACCAAATCTTGAGTAAGCTTGCCAAACTTATGATCTGGCACAAAGATTGAATTGCCGAGGCCAGAGTTGCGGTAAGCTGCGCCATGCAACAGTTCGAGGGCCAGGGTGGAAGGATCACGCATACCAAGCTCAACCTTGATCCTCTTCAGGTTGTCTGACATCTCCCATGGCTTGAAGGAGGGCTGAGTGGCTACATTAGCAAGGACTTCCAGGCATGAGTCTCTGGTAAAAGGGATAAGCAGGAACTGTTACATCATACATCAGAAGGGATAATAGCAGCATGAGATTTATCTGAATTCAATTTTATATTCTAATGTAGTTTGTGACCCTGACAAATTCTGGAAGTAAGCTTCATTTATTGCCAATGGATTTCATACAAAAACTCACATACAGCATAAAAAGCTTAGACTAATGTGCAGTAGTCCTACTCCTTTTTACTCTTACAATGCCTTTTTAAGTTATGAGAAACAAAAAAAGAAAGAAAGAAAAAAAAAAAAAACTTTTTCCATGAAATAACAGGCTATAAGGTTTTAATCATGAGATTCACATGAAAATGTAATTCAGATCAAATATTTTATCTATAAAAAAAAAGAAGAAACAAACTATCAACCTAATAAATAACACTTACAAGCTGTTCCTGGTCATGTCTAGGCTGTACATAGCATGTTCACGGCCAGACTCTGCCAAGAGGGATCCACCAGCCTGTTGGATGGTGCGAGTGATGGCAAAGGCCGAGGCATTCTTAGTGCACAAACCGACAGAGGTTCGCAGCACGTGGGCAGCTCCCTTGTTAGGTGCTGTCTCATAGCGTGAGCCAGCCCTGTAAAGTCAACTCTAATTAATTACAATTATCCTTACTAAATCTTCAATGTTTAAAATTAAAAGAAGTACTGATTATTGACAGATAATAAAAGGACAAATTGGTCTAGTCATATAGGAAAAAAAGAAAGAAAGAAAAAATCTTACTTGAAGAGGACAGCCACACGTGACACTGGGGCATTGTTCTCAAGAGACGCGACAACAGTGCCTGAAGGGAGGCTGGTCACCTTCACATCATGGCTGGGAAGGGTGTAAGACTGCTGCGTGGCTGCCTGGGCTGCATAGCCACGGTTCTGTTGAAGATAATGGATTACTCATTCACCACTCTAAAGAAATATACAGACACTTTCCATGTCAAGCTGATCAACACAGATGTAACATTTCAGACTGGGTCATTGCAAAAAAGGATGAACATACAAACAGCATAGATTTTTATCTTGACCCATTGCGGTTTTAATAAAATATGTATACAGTCGGATGGTGGGTTTGCATTGTTTGGCACGGTGCCATCCGCGTCTACAACCTACTCTGCCTTGGCAGCAAATCATGCCATCCGCTGTCATTGGGTTAATAAACTGATATTGTGAAAAGATTAAAACCAAACGAAACTCACGACTTTGTACGGGACTCGATCTGCTGACCACAGGGATGTGAAGTCGACACACTACCATTGAGCTACCAGACAGCTTATAACATTAGATTTGCTTCACACAAATGATGTTCAGCATGCATAAATATCAAGAAATGTGTATGTAGAAATGTACAAAATGTCATCTACCCATTGCAGACGACCTGACTGGTTGTCAGGGCGGGCGGTCTACGAGACTAGCATCACCAGCTAAAAATTAGAGGGACGGGGAAAGGGTTTTCTCCACCTTCTGGGTAGCACAGACATGCCCAAACAATAAAATGCGGGTTTAGGCTGACTTTCGAACCCTGTAGCTCTGGAACTAGCACTGTTACAGCCATAATACTTTACATGACTGTGTACGCACTTCAACTGTGACCAGATCCCGATGTCATATCATGTCGCATTGACTCCCATCTTTTAGGCCTAATATGTGCCAACATGTATGTCATGACACCCATAAACAATGGGTTACATATATAGGAATGCTAAATACATAATAATTGCAACATAAATGTAAAAAATAACCCTCTTTTTTACTAATTTACTGGGGGTGTGCAATGCTTACAGTATTGTTTATATTGATATGGTTTAAGATAAAGAAGTCCACAAACACTAATATAACTAACAGTTCCATGAATGTATATAGTGCAGCTGTCTTATTTGGTATATCTTTTTGGTTTTGAATAAATTAGAAATTATGAGATCAATTTTGATTGGCTATTAACTGAACTGAACACAAGCACTCTTATGGCAATGATAATACACATACATAACATCATGGCACACTCCAGGCCTCGGCTCTGCAAAGTAAACAAATCTCGCTAAGTAAGCATGTCTCCCATGCGCACAGATTTTGAGCGTTTTTGCCTTTTCACATTGTACTTGTTTATTGGTAGCATTTATTAATATTACTCTATTTGGTTAGTGGACATTATAAGGAATCCTCTGAAACTAATTTTGATAGGTTTTATGAAGTGTACCCATTCTAGATATTCACCTGCCAATGTATATCCCATACTAGAACCAACACCACAATCACACACACATCTTCGCATTACAACTAGCTGGAAACTAGCTCAAAAAGTCAAACTCGTCGATTCATTGATAGTACAGAACATGAAATTAGTATGGATAGATTCCTTCTGATATCTCTTGACCAAATATATCAATACTACTTAACAAAACCAATAAAGAACAACAGCCCAAAATGTTCATAATCTGCATTCATGGGAGAGATGCCTTTACTAGGCGAGACATGTTTACCATACTTTCTGGAGCCTGGACTGTACTGTGTTGTCCCACACGCACACACGCTCTGAAACGGGGTGTTTAGAAGGGGTCAAAACCCCATCCCTTAGCTAGGGCTAGTTTAGGTGGGTCATTAAATTAAGATTTTGTAGACCAAAATATACCCCCAAAACAACCCATTCAATTTGCACACAGTATACCATGTGCTTGTATAAATTGTAAAGTAACCATATATTTTGTATCTTTACAGTAGACAAAAATATACCATGTTAGAGGTAATTTGTTAGTAGACATCGATGGGATAACAGTTTTCGAAGGGTCATTTACCATCTTTATCCCACAATTTCACTGGGGTATAGCATGCCTTCCTCACCTGCCAGGCTTAATATCATCACTGCTGCTGGGTTGTGTTGACTAAATTGCCTATTAACACACACTGAACATCACAAAGAATCCGTTGATACCAATTTCGCTGGGTTTTAAGAAGCAGACCTATTCCAAAAATTTATGGTAAATTTTCCAAATAACACTGCGTTACTAAATATAAAAGTGGTATCGATGGATTCCTCTCAACCTCTATTATTCATGTGTAGTGGATATAATGCGCAATTCCACACCTGGACCCCACAATCTGGGTGCCCCTTTTTTAAGGCAATTCGTGCGACCTCGTGACACTTCGGGGTATATTTCGTATGCAAAATCTTAACCCAGTTACCTACCCAACTTTGTCTAGTTTTGTATTTAGCCGTAGCCAAAGGGGGTTTGCCCCCCACCCTGGACCCTCCCTATTTGGGGCACTTCGTGCAACATACCTTCTGCAAAATACCTTGATATCCAGCCCAGGCTTGCGACTTGTGCGTCCGAGAATTTCGAGGCGTTAGGCTTATGCGTTCGAGAACCCCAGTATTGCAACCGTGCAAAGCTGGAACTGCCCTGGTGTGAATGGGTTAACCCAATGCCACCGGCCACAGACGGCGATTATGTAATATGATAGCGCGGGTGCCGTCATACGCCGTCAATGATATAATTGATTTAGGCCTATGCGTTCGAGAGCCCCGGCATTGACGCCAAAAAAGACGAAACGGCCCGGCGGGAATGGGTTAATAGGGGAGGTCCACAGGGAGGTGTAGCTCCCTCTTGGCAAAGGCTGACTTCAAAACAAGGCAAAGTGAGGTAGATAATTGGTTTAAGATATTGCATATGAAATATGCCCCTGAAATAGCACTAGGTAGCACGAAGTGCCTTAAAATAGGGGGGGTCCAGGGGGGCAAAGCATACAGCCGGAATTCATATTTTCCTTCTCAATTTCCCTGCTCTACTTCATGCCCTCCCCTACTGTCGGGACCCAGATTGTGAGGTTCAGGGGTGGAATCGTGCCTTGTCTCCAGTATATATGAATAGTATGGGTTGAGAGGAAATCATCGATACCACTTTTGTGTTAATTAGTAATGCGGCTTTATTTGGAAAATTTACCAAATTTACCAAACCCGCTTGCATTGCAACTGAATTTACTAGATTTAAGGAGCCTCATTACTCATTCCTAGTGTAACAATACTTATCTAGTGCTAGATTGATAAAGCTG
>BOPN01008044.1:5000-7500 GCA_017312705.2 Penaeus japonicus | reverse complement strand
GTGTGTGTGTGTGTGTGTGTGTGTGTTTGTGTGTGTGTGCGCGCGCCCAGAAATAACAAAATCAACAACAGCAATAACAACAACAACGATAATAATAAAGATAATGATGATAGTAATAGTAATGTCAATAATAATTGACCAATTTACTCGATGATTTTTTTTTTTGAAAATACGTGAATACTTTCATACCATGATCTTTATATCTAATCAATATAAATACTTGAAGAGGAACGAAATATCAAAATGAAGAACTAATCATTCCCTTCAAAAAATCGTACAGAATATTTAATAAATCAAAAATTATATTCACTAAAATCCAGTTTATTACCAAATATAATGGTCGTCCTGTGGCCACCCAAAAAAATACCTCGAACCACCAGTTGAGAGCCAGCCTTCTCCAAGACAGAGTTGCGACCATCTAGGCAAGTGTTCTCACATTGCAGTGCACTTCTCATTAAAATCCCCTTTCTACTCGGTAAAAGAGCAACACCTTCATCTGCAATAACGGTACTAGATCTAAGCTCCACGTCTACTGCAACAGGCCACACAAGACCCAAATAGATGGAAATGAAAATAGATCTCTGTTGATGCAGAAAAGTGGTTAGGTAATGACCACGATCCAATAGACTGATTTACAACTTCAATTCCAGTTTCAACTTTTTTTTTTTTTTTTTTTTTTTTTTGCAATCTGTAGAGCCATTGAGTTGACTAATGATAGCCCCACATTATTTCAAGTGTATCATTTGATATATTAACAATATGAAGACATATTGTTCTTGTTTTCTTTGATAAATGATATCTTTTTAAAGCAAAATAAGCTACCTGTTTAAACTGAATTTGTTGTGGACTTTCAACCATTGTAGTTCATACTTGATGAATGGCCCTCTTAAATGGACAGAAATTCAGTCAGTTTTTATAAAAGTTCAGACATCTTACTCCAGTCTTTTGAAAGGGATTCAAATAATTCTGCAATTATTCATTAGTTCCGGTCTTACTTCCTGTCGTATCAGGTTTATGATGTATATCGATGTCTTTTATAAAGACTAAAGATGTGTGTGTGTGGGGGGGGGGGGGAGGTGAGGGACTGGGGTGGATTTACATTAGGTTTTATTGTCGTTGTTCTTGCGGAATGAGGATTAACCTTGGTTGAATGTGCAGACGCGGTTAATGCTTCTTGACTTCTGCTTTGTGAACACCAGACCGATCGGTGGTCAGAATGTTTTCAGTGCTTCAAAAACTTTATGATTGTTCATGTTGTTATTGCTATTATTATCATTATTATTGTTAATATCATTATTATTATTATCATCATCATCATTTCTGTAATTATCATTGCTTTTACTGTTATTTTATTCATTATCATAATCATCATCTTTATCATCATCATTATCATTATTATTATCATTATTATTATCTTTATTATTATTATTATTTTATCATCATTGTTATCATTATTACTATTATCATTATTATTACTATTATTATTATTGTTATCATTATCATTATTATTATTATTATTATCCTTGTTGTTGTTGTAGTTCTCATTATCACCATTATTATCATTATCATCATTATCATTGTCATTACTATCATCATCATCATCATTTTTATTACCATTATCATTTGAATTATTTAGTGGAGGTATTTTCATAAGTAAATCCAAAACTCGCTCACAGATGTATTACACAGCTAACATAATATTTTTTTTGTTCCTGTGGGATCACACTTCCAACTTCGTTCATCATGGATTCCTTTTCACTTAACATTCTTGAAATGAATAACTATAATTATAGACCTGAAAAGATATGTATTAAACACTGTGATATTTTCCAAAAGAAAATCTAAAAAAATAAAAGTTTTCACTGGGATGTGTTGTGTCATTGTTCAGATTAGATTTAGATACAAGTTACCTTTGAGAAATCACTATATTTGACAGTGAACGAGTCTGGTACACTTTCCTATTACATGTTATGTGACGAACAGCATTACACACTTACTTAGTACATAGGTAAATGTAATGTAATGTGTGAATTAAAAATTGGGATGAGGTATTTCGCTCAAGTCAGTATTTTATGAATGCAAGTTCTAATGAATACTAGCAACCATCGTTATCGTCTATGCAAAACACATAACAAACACTGCAATCATAACGGATTTCGTAAACATCATATGCTGTAAAACTTGACTACAGTGGCCACTATATATTGTAAAAAAAATAAAAATAAAAAGATAATAATGATAATTATTGTCGTTATTATTGTTATTGCAGCGGATGTGGTTGGTGCTTCCACTATTGTTGTTGATGTCATTAATATTGTTGTTGTTATTACTGTCATCATTACTTTCAATGTTATTATCATCGTTACTTACTATCATAATGATTATTATCAGACGGTAATTATAATATAAATAACAACGGTGATAAAACTACAATGCAATATTATTTAATCATCGCCCTTATCCTCCTCTTAATCATGATTATGATAACACTAAATATGAT
>BOPN01008043.1:47500-50401 GCA_017312705.2 Penaeus japonicus | reverse complement strand
ATATATATATATATATATATATATATATATATATATATATATATATATATATATAAAGCTCACTTCAGTTTTATTCAAAAAGAGTCATAGTGGGTTAATCATATAACTTTAAATGATCACGCATGAACTTACCACTAAGAAGATCTATGCAATGATAGATCATTCAAGTTTATTTTTTCATCATCATTATTTTTAATTTCGTCATGAATACATACTTGTAACTCCATATGTAACCCCCCCCCCCTCAACCCCAATAACAAGGTATGTGACATCAGTTTTTTTGGGGTGAGTTGACAGCGAAGTCTTCAACTTTGCTTTTTGAGACTTTGTTCTGATATTAGCTCTTATTCTATCTATTCCCAAGACGATCTCTGGTCCTCCGTCAGTAATTGATAGCAATATAAATCCTGAAATATTCGGTAAGCAGAGACAAAATATTTCCTCGTCCGCGGAGCTCGGTTTTGACCGAAGAAATTTGAATATTCTCTTTTTAGTGACGTTAGTACCTGCATGACGACTTAAAATCAGTCAATGCTAAACTTGCAGTGGGTGTAATTCCTCCCACCCAAAGTACATTTGATGATCTAGCACTATGCATAATCCTCTTTAGGTCAATGTTGAATCAGCAATTGGTGTTGTAAAGCAGCGTAGTCATAAATGCAGCATCCGAAACCTGTCGTTTAATCACAAATGGCATATCGGTGTTTGATGCGCAAATTACCGCAAACTTGTTAACTATGGATTCATAATTGAGCCGATCTGGTTCCATTACTGTGTCGGCCTTGGAGTTACTAAACCACACTCGCAAATACGTGTATTTGTCCGGACATTTTATACTGATGTAGTTTCCTAGCAGTGGAATATGTTATATATATATATATACATATATATGTGTGTGTGTGTGTGTCTGTATGTCTGTGTGTCTGTGTCTGTGTGTGTGTGTGTGTGTCGTTCAATTCTCACATCATTTGGAAATAAGAGTATCATTATTATCATCATTATTACAACGATGCTAGTGATGATAATGATAATAATAATGATGATAATGTTAACAACACTGAGGATGATAGTAACAATAATGATATTGACAATAATAATAACAATGACAGTAATAATAATGGAGATAATGTAAATAACAATAATAAAGATAATGGTAATAGCAACAATGATAAATATGGTGATGATAATAATAACAGTAATGAAAATAGTGAAAATAACAATGATACTAACAACAGTACTGATGATAGTGCTAACAACAATAAGCATAATAACAACAACAAAAACAATAACAATAACAATAATGATCATCATAACAATGATAATAGTAATAAAGACATTAATAACAATAAGAATAATGTAATAACAATAACAATGCTAGCAATAATGACAATGATAATAATGATAGTAACAATAAAGATAATGACAATAATGAAAATGACAATGATGATATTGCTATATATAGTAATCATGACAATAAGGATAATAGCGATAATTATGATTTAAATACTAATAATGAAAGTGATAATGATATAAACCATAATAACGATAATGACGATAATAATGATAATGATAAAGACAAGAAAAAAATTAAAAGAATGATAATGATAATGATGATTAAATCAAAATGATGGCTATGATGAAAAGGATAATGATGATGATGATGGTAATAATTGTAATAATGATAATAATAATGATAATGATAAAAATGGTGATAATAATAATGATTATAATAATAACAATAATAATGATATAATGATAATAATAACAATAATAATAATAATAATAATGATAATAATGGTAATAGTAATAACAATAATAGTAATAATAATAGTGATATTAATTATAGTAATAGTAAGACAATATGACAGTAATAATGATAATGCTGATAGTATTAATAATTCTTATAAGAATAATGATAATGATAATAATCATAACGATAATAATGATAATAATGATTGGAACAATGACAACAACGACGATAATAATGATGATAATAATAAGAATATTAGAAGTAGTAATAACATTAAAAGCAGTACTGCTACTACTACTAATGATGATAATGATAATGATAATAATAATGATAGTAATAACAAGATAATAATCAGGATAATGGTAATGATGATGAAAATAATGATGGTGATAATAGTGATGATGATGATAGTAATAATAATAATGGTAATTACAATAATAACAACAGAAATGATAATAACAATAACAATTATAATGATAATTATAATAACAATGATTATAATAATGGTGAAATGATAATAACTACAATAATGATGATCACAATGATAATAAATATAATGATAACATAAAAAAATAACCATAATAATAATAACAACAGTAAAAATGACGATAATTATGATCATGAAAACAATAATGACAGTAAAAATGAACATGCAAAATCGGTATACAGAGTTATGATGTCCTGCAACCATTTCCGTCTTGATAGAATATTCCCATGAATGGAAATACCTCATAAACGAGATCAATCTGAAGACATAAATCATATTTCTTCCCCTTGCGTAATGAGGAACCGTAGTAGAACCGTAGTGAACCGGTTCGCCATACAACGGCTTGCAAATGCATCAAGACCCTTTTCCCAACACTTTGCAATCATCTGAAAAAGAGAAATAGATCGTATTTTCTTTCGCTAACTTTTTTTTTTTTTTTTTTTTTTTTTTTTTGCCATAGGATTACTTTAATTTTTATGAAGCTTTGATATTGTTTGATACTTATGTTTCCAGGTCTCTGATAAAGATCGTTTTGAATCGATTAATTAAATCAATGGAAATGATGAGATTGTTGGCAACTGTGATAGGAAGGTTAAATTGTGCAATAGGGAGGTCAAATTATTGATCATATTACGCTTGATTACAGATTTGGTGTTAGCTGTAC
>BOPN01008043.1:32500-37500 GCA_017312705.2 Penaeus japonicus | reverse complement strand
ATCATTAATAAGAGATTAGAATGAGAAGTCGGTCTGTACTTCTGTATGACTCAACCCCTCCACCTCCCTTACTCCCCCTAGCATATACCCCAACCCCTCCCTCCCCCTTCCCCTTAATCCTTGCCCCCACCCCCTCTCTCCTGCCTTTTTCCTTTTCCCCTTCCCCTTCCCTCCGCCCCCTCCCTATTCTGTCTTTTTTCCCTTTCTCCTCCCCCTTCCCCTACCCTGGCTTCTTCCTTCCCCTTCCCTCTCTCTCCCCTTCCCTTTCCTTGTCTTCTTCCTTCCCCCTCCTCCCCTTCCCTTTCCCCTGTTTTTTCTTTCTTTCTTTCTTTCTTTTCTCTTCTCTCTTCTTCCTCCTTCCCTCCCTTTCCCTACCTGCTTCCATCATGCTGTGCCCTCCCTCTCCCCTCCCTACTTGCCCTCCCCCTTCTTCCCTCATTGTCTTTAATCTTGACTCCTTTTCCTTCCTTCATTGCCCCTCCCCCCCCCCCCTCCTCTCCTGCCCATTCCCCTTCCCTTCCCTCACACCCCCTCCTCCCATTGTCCGACCCTTTCCCCTCCTCACCCCCCTCCCTTCCCGGCTCTTCCCTCTATCCCTTCCCCTCCTCATTCCTACCTTGCCCTTTCCCTTTCTCTTACCCAATGCCCTTTTCCAGTCTTCCACCCACCTCTCCCTCCCCCTCCTCCCATAGCTCGTGCTCTTTCCCCTCCCTTTCTTACGTCTCCCCCACCCCCTCCCCCAGCCTTCTCTTCCTTACCCTACCCTTTCCACTTCACTTCCCCCAATGCCCCCCCCCCCCCCACCATTTCGTTATCCTACCCTTTCTCCTCTCCCCCCTCACCCCCCTCCATTCGTTTAACTAGCCTTTCCCTTTCCCATATCCCTCCCCCTTTCCCTCCCTCTATCCTCTTCCTTCCCCCTTCCGTATCCTACTCTTTATCCTTTCCTCTCTCCTATGCCTTTTCCAATCGCCATCCCCCTCCGTTATTCTACCCTCTCTCCTTCCCTTCACCATCCCCCTTCCCATTCGTTATATTAATCTTTTCCCTTCCCTTTCCCATTGCCCTCCACCCTCCTCCTCCTCCCTCGTTATTCTATCCTTTCCCCTTCCCCTCCCTTACCACCTCTGTACTGTACCCTTTCAAATCCCCCTCCCCCTTCCATTATCCTTGCCTTACCCCCCCCCCCCCGTTCCCCCTCGTTATCCTACCCTTTCCTCTTCCCTCCCTTTCTCATCCCCCCTCCCCCTTTCCTCTCACCCATCCTCCTCCCCCTCTCTCTCTCTCTCTCTCTCTCTCTCTCTCTCTCTCTCTCTCTCTCTCTCTCTCTCTCTATCTATCTATCTATCTCTATCTCTCTCTCTCCCCATACTTTCTCTCTCTCTTTCTCTCTCACACAAACACACTCATTCAATCCCCACCTATTTCTCTCTCGCTCCCTCGCTCCCTCGCTCCCTCGCTCCCTCGCTCCCTCCCCTCCCCCCTCCCCCCATCCCCCCCCCCCCCCCTTGCCCATCTCCGTATGCCTTTGTCGTGACTCAGCCACTCCTTGCCATATGTCGCTAAAATTTCGCTTTTTTTTCTGTCCGCCATATATTTAAATGCTGGGAGAGGGGTCGTCTGGGTGTGTTTGGAGGGGAAACGGGGTCGTTTTCGAATATTTTCCCCCGTGACCTCTGCGCCGGCGTGAAGTAATCCCCGGGAAAAGCGTGGTTTTATTGGGAAAAATGAGCAAATTCATACATACGCCTTGCAAGTCCGCTGTCCTTGTTCTTGTTCCGCTAAATGCTCCTCGTCTTAAAGGGGTTATTTATTCCACCCGCTTTGTGGATTTTGGATTTCTCTTAATTCTCTCTTCGGTTATTAGAGGGGATCTAAGTCGAATTGTTGCGGTTATAATAACGTTGGCGATATATTAAAAAAAAATTAGTTTCAACGCACACGAACAGTTGCCCATAACTCGCCCGGGAACATTCATAGTCTTTTAAATATCGGCCTGATCGTCCTTTTTATTAAATATACTCCCACTGGTGGATCTCACAAATAAGATACTCGACACCTTTAAAAAAACGAGGAAAATCAGTCCCCGATTTAGAAAAGATAGAGGCGAAAACCAGAGCAAATCCTGCGCGACGCATAACATTGGAACATTCGCCTAAAAGAGGGTGGGGGAAGAAATGGTTAGAGTCTCCGGCATTTAAGTCTTTTTTTAGCCTTTATTATGCGACTTATGGCCTTCCCTCGTGTCCAGTAATTACAAGCAGAATTTAGACTTTGGTGCAGACTCATTCCCGAGTTAACATGACGGAATACAAGCTCGTGGTGGTCGGAGGTAAGGGATCTGTCACTGTTTTGTCATTTTTGCTATTTAATAGAACAAACTTTTGTTATTTTTTTTTAAACTCCGGTTTTTCTCTCTTTACGAATCCTCTCGCTTGTGTCCTTCTGGAGGCTTAGGGATAGAGGATTTAATGGCGGTATCTCAGGATATATGTATATTATTTTTTTTTTTATTATTATTATTATTCGTCCAGGATTCCTTAGGGATGGAGAATGTTTTTTTTTTTTTTCTCGTATTTACGGGATTTTTTTCTTTTCTTTCTTTGAGTTTTGAGTTTGGGAAGATCCGGAATTTTCTGTTGCTGTTGTTGTTCTCTTCTTGAAGTTGTTCTTGGTAATTCTCATTGTATTTACACTCTTATTATTGTTCTGTTCATTATTGTATGTCATATCCACCCTGTTTCTTCATTAACATACCTCAAAGTCATGGTTATTGTTGTATTTACCTCTCATGATATTCCTCTTCCTCTCCATCTCATTGACTCTATTGCAAGACCTATTAATTATCGAGAAAGGAAGAGCACGAAGCAACGTTGGGGACTTGGCTCTCAAACCCCCACTACACGTAGGCCTAGACTTGAAGGATCGAGCTGGGACCGGTTCTTTGCTTGGGGATTAATTGCTAGGGACATCGAGAAACTTTTGTATTGCTAGAGTATCTATATATGTACTAGGTTTTTGTTTTTGGAATTTGGTGGGGGGGACGGGGGACTTGTGTTGTAGCAGGGAAGTCGCAGCGACCGAGTCGTTGTCGTTATTGTTTTTTTATGTCTGTTTGCGATGTTATCCTTCACTCGCACTGATTGGTTGGTACGATGGTGATTGCTGTTCTAATGGCTTTACAGGCCGGTATTTGTTTTTCTATGCCTGGATATGTTTCCAATCTAGATGACAATTGAAGCCCTACTGGCAAAATATCTAATGCGATCTTGGGAAATGTCGAAGCAAAGATATTAAGAAGGACGAGCAAAAGGGGTTTTGCTTACAGTTAACGAACATTATTCTGATGCGAAAAGCGTGGTCCTTGAGCTTTATTTTCTTTCTTTCTTTTTTTTCCATTTCTATTTATATTTAGAATTCACTGTTATCTCATTCATTTGGTCAGTTATGATTTAGTGGAAGTTGTTCAGATCTCAGGCGATATATTGGCAAAGAGTGACCACCTCTTTATTTTCGTTTTCTTGTCCAAAAGAAACCAGTCCAAGCTTTATCTTCACTAGAATATATGTGGTAGAGGTTCGCGTGCATCTGTGAGAGCATGAGCGGATGACAGTTACTCAACAAAGCTTCACCTTTCGGTTGGACATCAGGTTGTAGGCCGTCCATCCCGTCCAGCGCAAGGGAGGGAGGGGCAAGAGTCAATTAGATTGGGATAGAATGCAACCACTATGATTGAGAAAAAAAGTTGTGTCAAAAGCTACTGCATATGTCTGAACATTTACCACTGACAGGTGTCATTATGTATTGCTAGGAGTGATGGAAAAGTGTCTTTAGACATGCATCGTTATGAAAGCCTAATGTGTCTTTGTGTTTTTTGCTTGGTTTTATCAATATTTGATTATCTGGACTGAGGCAGGGAAAATCGGTATGGAAATAGAGTTAGTGTGCAAGGTTACCAGTCCATAGAATCAGTATATCTATAAATTCTTGACACTTTCAACTTGCAATGGTCTGTTATGGAATCGTCCATGGCAATTATCAAAAAAAGGACTGCATCTATCAGTGCTGTGGTGTCTGGGCTCTACATCTTAGGAGAAAGCCATCAAACCTCTGTAGTATATTTTCTGGCAAGATGGACCTTGGACTAGTTCCTTATTTGGCATTGAATTATAATATATGTTTAAAAGGTCTTATTTGCTTAGAAATAGCTATGTGGTTGAAGTCTGTTAATAATTGCCACTGGATAGAGTGAAGGCCACAGCAACATTTGATGTGCATCTACAGACTTTGAAAAGCAATGTGGATATGCCTTCACTTTGCGCAGATTATGTGTATACCAATTAGTGTTGTTATAGTTTTGTTTTTTCCTTATACCACAATATATATTTATTTTTATTGATTTACCTTTTCTCTCTCTCTCTCTCTCTCTCTCTCTCTCTCTCTCTCTCTCTCTCTCTCTCTCTCTCTCTCTCTCTCTCTCTCTCTCTCTCTCTCTCTCTCTCTCTCTCTCTCTCTCTCTCTCTCTCTCTCTCTCTCTCTCTCTCTCTCTCTCTCTCTCTCTCTCTCTCTCTTTCTCACTATCTCACTTTCACTCTTTCTTTTTTTCTTTCCCTGCTTTTTTTTTTACCTTCTTCCTCTTTATCTATCTATCTCTCTTTCTCTCTTTCTTTCTCTCTTTCACTTACTCCCTCACTTTTTTCCCCCCTCCCTCTCACTCTTTCTCCCTTCTTCCTCTCTCTGCCTCGTTCTCTTTCCCTCCCCCTTCCTCTTCTCCTTCTCCTCCTCTCTCACCCTTTCTCTTGCCTTCCCCCCTCCTCTCTCTCTCTCTCTCTCTCTCTCTCTCTCTCTCTCTCTTTTTTTTTTTTTTTTTTTTTTTTTTTTTTTTTTTTCTATCTCTCTTGCTCTCTCTCACTCTCTCTCTCACTCTTTCTCTCCTGCCCTCTCTCTCTCCCTTCCTCCCTCGCTCTCTCTTTCTCTTTCTCTTTCTCTTTCTCTCTCCC
>BOPN01008043.1:5000-27500 GCA_017312705.2 Penaeus japonicus | reverse complement strand
CCATTTCTTTTGAAAATGACTTGTCTAATCGAAGGAAGGGTGTGCACCACACCTTTTAAGAGATAATATTGGTTTTGGTCTGTTGTGTAATGTAGACCTTTTGGGGAATTCTGTATGGTGGACTTTATTTCACTTTATTTTGAAGCCCTCTTTGTGAACAACAGGTAGGGAATTTTTTTTCTTACATCATCATGATAAGAATATCCAAGATATGAACATCACCTTGAGGTCTGGGGTATTTGTTAACAGTGTGGGGAGAAAATACTTTTGGGTCCTGATAGTTGTGGCACAAAAGTATTATATAATGCTATGATAATTTTTTGTGAGTGTATGCCTTTATAGTATGATATTAACCCACTCACAACGGGGGCATTCCAGCCTTGAATGTCACAATGCCGGGGTGTTCGAATTATTAGGCCTAAATCAATTAAATGGCTGGCACAATACTGTGCCGCCCGGCCACTGGGCTTTTGAATGAGCGGTACAGTACTGTACCACCCGTCCAGAGAGAGTGAATGTTACTCTTGTATGGTAGAGGCTTATTTTCCCAAGTATTTTGTTTTTCACAGATTTTTAATTTAGCAGTTAGAAATTGAAACTGAAGGGTACAGTTTATGTATCATAGAATGCAATTACTTATACAGTATTTGTAATATGTAGTTCCAGACACAAAGTAAATACATATTGTCATTCTGTGTGTAATAGTTTTATTGTAATTCAGGTCATGATTTTTACGTTGATCAAATAGAAATCTGCCTTTTAGGTATATTAACCAAATAAGATGTACGTTTTGAACAGCACTTTAAATCCCAGAGATATATGAACATCAGTATGTCCTAGACTTGGCTTGGCATACAGTCTGTCCTAAGTTCAATTTATTTTGTATTATTTCCACGCTCCATAGAGTTCTGATTTAGGACTATATGGTGCTCATATGTGGCCCTGACTAACTGGAACACTTTCTTTGTCAACAGCTGGAGGCGTTGGGAAGAGTGCACTTACTATTCAACTTATTCAAAATCAGTAAGTACAATTCCAGAGAGAGTTTTCTTCCTGTGAGCTTTTGATGGGAAGTGCTTACAGGTCAAATTCTTTTAGTATTGAGAGTTTCTTCATTCACTCACTTTGAGTCTTATTGTCTTAGTCACATTTCAGGAGTTCGTTTTTTTGTGACTTGTTTTATGGGAATGAAGTAATCCTTTTATTCACTGAGTAAGAAGGCATAATTTATGTTCATGCCATAGGTACAGGTACTTTTAGATTTGGTATGAATTGTATATATATATTTTTTTTTTCTCTCTCTCTCTCCATTTATACTGATTTTATTCCATTCCTACAGCTTTGTCGATGAATATGACCCAACCATAGAAGATTCATACCGTAAACAGGTCGTCATCGATGGGGAGACGTGTCTGCTGGATATTCTCGACACAGCCGGGCAAGAAGAATACAGGTACAGTAACTGTTTGTTAATTTGATACAGGATAATCAAGGATAGTCAGTATGTGAGTCTATAAATTGGAACAGTTTCACATGCACTCTCTTCAGTGCATGGCCAGCTATATTTTGATAAGTTCATCTGTGTGGATGTTGGATACATATATACATGCCTTCCCATGAATTTATTTGTCTGTATTATTTCTCTGAGTCTGTTATATGTTTGTGTAGCATTAATCACAAAGATATTAGAAGGTTTATTTTTATCAAGAAGTAAATTCTGTCTATCTTTTGCTTTAAATTGCGATCATCAGATACTTTGATGAAAAGTACAGAGGAAGGACTATGTCATGTTAACATTGCCCAAATGCTGAACTGAAGGATATGGTCATGTAAGGGGTTGAGCTAACAATTAATAGGGCAAAGGTAGTGTCTGTTTAAGCAACAGGAGGAGAGAATTCTGTTAAGGAAGATAGGCCTAAATGGGTAGGTGCACAAAACTCATCTGCTTTGGGCATTAACCTGTTAAGGACTGGGCGGTTTTTGCTTCGCCTGTAGATTATGCAGGGGTATTTCAAAATGCACAGGCCTAATGCTGTAGGCTATTTGTCTACTCAAACGGTGCCCTTCCACTATGTGCCTGACCAGTGGAGTGCCAGCCATAAAAAAAAGCCATGACGTGGCACCATGTCATCCATCATTAACCCATTCACGCCGGGGTTATTCCGGCTTTGCACGGTCGCAATACCAGGGTTTTCGAACGCCTCAATTTGCTTGGATGCATAAGCCACGAGCCTGGGCTGCCCCCTTGCTCACCTCGAGCGCCGGCTTTGCCCTCATATCTCGTCCCCGGCGTCTGACGCAAAAACCACAAAACGTGTCATCATGTCAACCGACTCCAATGGGTTAAGGAGATACGTATATTTAGAAACTTATGAGAGGTACAGATATCAGAGGTAGATGGTAAGTGAATCTTATTCTAATAAGTTAGTCCCAGAACTTTTGCAAACTCATTTTTTAGGAGACCTTTTGATGCTTGCTTGCTTCTGTACAACCACAACCTTTACATTTTTCAATAAAGCATCACATAAATGAGAAATTGAACAGTCAGAAGATTTATCAGTAGAGATGTTGCAATTTTCCCAGAAAGTCATCTTAGAAAAAACAGGATCTTTCAGGTTGAAAGTAACCTTTCTCTAGTAAATCTCAGCACTCCAGCTACAACTTAACCATTCCTCACCTTCTGGATGTGAGATGAAAGCATTCACTGTGATTTGATCTGGAAGACTTTTCCATAGTATTTGTGTGTTGTTGATTATGATATGTCTTCTTAGTTCTTCAACTTTTATGTGAAAAATATCAAAGCAAAATGATCTGATATAGGGGAATTATCTCTTGAACAAACCATTGAGTATTTCCCTTACCCAGGATTATGTCCATTCCCGTTCTCAGTTGGGTCAGTGCATCACCAAGAAAGTTGAGACATGTGTCCATACATAATGAGAAGGAAAAAGATAAAAGTGACTTACAGAGGAAAGGAGAAATTGGTGTCCGCTAAAAGGAAAAGGAACTCAAACCTTTCCCATTGGAAGAGGGAGGAGCAGCATTTTAGTGGCTATGCTGGCAATTCTGTAGTAGAAGAGTGTGAAGGAATATATTTTTATATTTTTCATTTTCTGAACGCATTGTGAAACTGTGGAGGTAGGAGTGGTAGGAAGGAGCTTATGATTCATCATGAAATTTTGGTACTCCCACCATGATACAAGATGCAAGCAATACAGGATACAGCTGATTAATTCATGGCTAGATTAAATAGCTGTATATGATATTTTAAATTCTTAACATCAAGTTTCAAGACTATCATTTACAAGATAGGTATAGATGGAAAGATGCATTTCTGTATGTGATGCAATGAAAAGTGTCCCAAATATGAAATTCCTGTAAATTTGGATATTTGAAGATATAACCAACTGTTATTTCTCGATAGCAAAATTCACTGGATTTATTGTTGTTAAATTTCTCTCATCTCCAAAACCTCTATCTTCTTCAGTTTGATATTTCATCATGGTGTATTTCACGATGCTTTTGATAAATCAGAATTCGATATTATAATCCGAACCTTTCTTGAATTTCTCTCTGATTTTCATTTCAGTGCAATGCGAGACCAGTATATGCGAACAGGGGAAGGGTTCCTGCTTGTTTTTGCTGTCAACAATGCAAAGTCTTTTGAGGATATAAGCGCATATCGGGAACAGATAAAACGAGTAAAGGACGCAGATGTGGTACCCATGGTTTGTAAGTACAAGACTCCTGCTCAGTGCATGCTTCCTCAAAATGACAAAGGGAAGAACAAGCAAATCAACATTATGCTAAAGACCTTTTCACTTTATTGCATTTTTGGGGTATTTTTTCTTCCTGTCGTAAAGGAGTGAAACAAAAAAGCTTTGAGCACAATACTGTTTACCTGCTTTTCCCTTCTGTTTTGTTTAAATTTTTAGCATAAATATCCCCTTACTCCAGCTACAATGACCCCTCTCTCTCTCTCTCTCTCTCTCTCTCTCTCTCTCTCTCTCTCTCTCTCTCTTTATTTTAGCCTTTCTTATTCTTTTCCTTTTTTTTCTCAGTATGATCCATCATGACTAAGTAACTGTATGATATTATAATGTATGCCAAATAATTTTAGTATTTATTGAGTGCTATCCCTATTGCTGCCCATTTATTTATAGATGGATGTTAGGATATAGATATAGATATGGTCACACATTTTCTCTTTTATACCATTTTTTAATGTATTTTAAGCAAAACGTTAACTTTCTTGTCTTTTGTATGTTCACTTGCGCCATTTTGTACTCCATTCTTTTTTTTCTCACTTCATTCAGAATGTATATTATGTGATCTCATACCTCACAATCATTGCCTTTTCTTGCACAGTGGTGGGCAACAAATGCGACTTGCAGGTGCGTGCAATGGACATGCAGCAGGCACGAGAAGTGGCCAAGAATTATGACATTCCTTTCATTGAGACCTCTGCCAAGACCCGCATGGGTGTCGACGATGCCTTCTACACTTTAGTAAGAGAGATCAGGAAAGATGTAAGTTTCACTATTAGATTTTGGCCTGATTGAGTATGATATACCTGATACATAGTTGGGAGCTAAATTTTTATATTTTTGTATAATACCTCTAGAATAAATTGTGAGAGTGAATGAGTGAGAGAGTGAGAAAGAGAGAGAGAATGAGAGAGAGAAAAACATATACCTACACTTATACAAACATATAAACGTTTGTGTGTTTGTAATATATAAACACGTGTGTGTGTTGTGCATTCTTTAACGCAAACATCTGGACTTTGAGACTCATTGCCTCTTTTTCCTTTCCAGAGGGAACGTCGTGGGAAGGTTAGGATCGGAAGTAGGAACAGCAAGAGGAAGTGTATTGTGTTCTAGGAGGACTGTGTGTTGTGTAGACTAAATAAGCCGAATGGCATTAAACCTATTTGTTTCCATGACTGTCATGAAAGTTAACTTCATGCCAGTGCCATTTGACGACTAAATTCTGCCACTTTTTATTTTTATTTCTGTTTAGTTTGTTGATTTTTTTTTATTATTATTATTGTTATTACTACTATTATTATAATTATTGTCATCATTATTTTTTCTTCTCTACATATAATAGCCTTGTTTTCTTTATTCTTTATTTTTTATCTTCTTTTTTATATTTCCATTTTCTTTTTTCTTTCGTTTTTATTCAATTTTTGAAAGTTGGGAGGAGGAGGAACAGTTCTCGGACCGCGCCACCTGCATTGACTGGATATCTTCGCACCAACTTCCTGGCTACCGCAAGGACAGAAATTTCTCTCTTGGCTAAATGGGATTCAGTGGTTACAGCTTTCTCGTTTCAGTTTTGTGTAACTGTTATGCAAAACCTCCATTGCACGTAACATCATCAGTAGAAACAGTACCTCTGAATGTTCCAAAATAAAAATAAAAATAATAAAAAATGTTCATAACAAACTAAAAATTAACCCAAAAAAATAATAAAAAGCAAAAAAAAAAAAAAAAAAAAAAAGATTAAAAGTAACCCCCGAAATTGGCCTTCTTTCTCAGTCCAGAGTAAAACACTGTGCATGATGAGAGATGTTTTACAAGCATTAAAAGAGAAAAAGAAAAGGGGAAAATCGGCAGAATTTTCCAATGAAGAATCCTACAAGTGCAAAGAGAAGTGAGCGAGCGAGCGGGCGAGCATAGAGAATTTCATCATGCGAAGAGGAGGAAGATTGGAAGGAAGGAGAGTGAGCGAGAGAGAGAGAGAGAGAGAGAGAAAGAGAAAAAGCGAGAAAAACCGAGGAACCGCAAAGATCTCCGAGAAGTGGAGGACGCCCGGGGCTACGGCAACACTCTCCCCGGAATGTCCGATCTCCCAACTTTCCTTAACGTGCCCGTGTGGTAGAGTCAAAAATATTAAAATAAAGAATAAAAAAAATGAACTTCAAAAAAAACAAACAAAAAAAATGTCTGAAAAAAATATATATATATTAAAAGTTTTAGAGATTTAGCTTGTATGCTTTTTGTATGTTGGAATTTTCAAGATAGTGTTTCTCTTTTTATATCGATGATGAAACTGTGGTCAGGTGGAAGTGAGAGCAGTGGAGCAGTCTTTACGCAAGGAAAGGACGAAAAGAAAAAAGGAAAAAGCAAGAAACAAATGAACACCAGGCTTAACTGGGGAGGGAGGTGGGGTGGGGGGGGGGCAAGTAGCACACAGGAGCACAAACTTTTGTATAATGAGGAAAAAAAAAAAAAAAAAAAAAAAAGGCAATTGTGATTTCAACAGGGAAGGGCACAAGTACAGCACAATTTAGAGTAAGAAAATTGTAACCGTTACTGCAGGTCGATTCTTAGAGAGAGAAAGAGAGAAGATAAAAGAGATTTGTAAATATTGTTGAATTAGATTGTGAATGCAATGAGCCACTGAACCTTGATAAACCAAATGATTTCAAAACTGAAAAGAAAGTCATGGAAAGAAGAAGAAAGAAAGAAGGAAACAAACAAACACTTCCCCAATAGGAGGTGGGCATCAAACCAGCTTACTCTTCTTTTTTTTTCTTTTTTTCTTTTTTTACATGTAGTTGTTGTGTCAGCTTGTCATATCACTGTCAGGGTTTACCATTCATTAAGAGCATTGAAGAAAGGAGCATAGTACAGCACAGCATGGAAGGTTTCCTGTAAAAGAGTTGGCACAATTCTTTTCAAATTGTTATTTAGAATTTCTATTTTATAATTGAGAAGAAGAAAAAAAAATAGATAAAGAGAGGGAGGGAGAAAACTTCATCCACATGGTTAACTAAGGTAATCCAGGATAATGTAGTTGCCCTAAATAGTGGCCTCATCTTTTGATTTTTCATTTTATTTTTGTCATTTCTTTTCTTTACCTTTTTTTTTTAATTTTTTTATTTTGGTTTTGGTTTTGGATATCCTTTTTTTTTTCTGTGCTTGATCTGGGTTGCCTTTTGTTGCGGACAATTGTAGCTGCAGTGTGTGCCTAACCTGGTTTGCCATTTGTATGGTTGACTGGATTGTCAGTATTAATAATTGATATTGACTCAAGACGGAAGAAATCTTGTATTAACAGTAAGTGTCAACGTGAATATGGCTGGTGCAACTACCTGGAACAAATGTTTTGTTTTGATTCTGATATCAAGGATAGATAGATATGTTACTGTATATGTCCATTTAAGTTTTATTTTCACATTTTTTTATCAATTATTTTTCCATGTTCAAATGTTATTAATACTAACATGAAAAATCAAGGATTTTTCATATGATCTAGTGTATATGTCAATAAAATTGGCTGGCTGTAGTTTTTCAACAAATCACCCATGGAAGTGCCATACAGGTTGTATTATTAACGTGCAGTTTCCCTCATGCACTCTGGCTTTCGATATAACCAACATTTACCACCCACAAAGAAGCAGCTGGCAACCTCTGGAGGAAACAGAAGGCTGTTAAGGCATTTGTCGTTTAAGATGTAACACTAACGATTCCTGAACAATTTTAAAAACCTGGGGTTTCTATGAGTAATTTAACTTTTAGGCTCAATAACTACTTAAATGGTGTCTGAAAAAAATATATATCTTTAATACCTCTTTCATTTCTGTCCTATTTCATTATTTTATTCATATGTTTTTTTGGTTTTTTTTAAGAGCGTTTTTGCCATTCAGAAAGGGTCTCTCCCTTACCTTAGACCACACAAGATATGTGATGAAAATTACTGTTTCACATAACTCATATACAATACAGTTTGTACAGAAATAAAATGGAGAAATAAAAATACATCTTTACACATTGATTATTGTGAATACATTTATATTGCATATAAGCCTTTATGATTTTTAGTTGTGTTCATAAGGGCTGTGTAACCCTCTCCCTCTTTCATCTTTCTTCTCTCACTCCTTTACTTTCACCTTTCTCCTCCTCCCTCATATCTGTCCCCTTATCTCTTTTCCTTTTTCCCTTCTCAGTCTCATCCTTTCTTTTTTTGTTGCAGTTAGCTTTTATTTAATCATAACCTCATCTGTTACTTGCTCATCGTAATAGAACAAAATTGTGTCAAAAATATTGTAGTTCTTTTAGGGGATACAATTAATTTAATTTTTATTTGATTCTCATTCTGTCAGAGACTTTCAATACAGAGGTATGTAAGTATGCACATCCTAGGGCAATTGTATGAAAGATTATTCTGAAATACTTAGAATGAGTTCCAGTTTTGTTAGTTTACAATAAAAAAAAAAAAAAAAGTAAAGGTCACAATTTAATTATCATCATTTTTTTTTTTACATGTAACAATTTTCGTCCAGCTAGTGAAAGTCATATGTGCAAGATTAACAGCTTATTAACTCTGATATCTAACCAAATGAAAATTGATTGCATACAAAAATTTGCCAATTTGACACCCCTTGGAAAGGTTTTTGTGGGAGGTATGAATGTATGATGTTTGTTACTGTTTTAAAGGCATGTTTATTTTCAAAACATTATGCTTCTGATTATTCACTGGAAGTAATGAGGGCTGTTCTTAATGCTAAAGTAACCAGGAAAATCGATACCAAAACAGGAGTTTGGTGTTTGGGATAAAAACCAGCCTCGTCTAACAATTGGTGCAAAAGTGCTGATTGTGTGTTCAATCCAATTGGAGATAGTGTAACGAGGCATTAGAATAATGGTTCTTCCATAACGGATAAATGAAGGTTTTCAAGTATTGGTACGTCATAATTGACCCTCGAGTCTTCATAGGTAATTTCAATTCTTTAATGTAACTTGTCCTCTACCAGTTGGCTTGGTTTGATATCTGTCTTGGCATAAACAGACATCTTGCCAACCCAGTGTCAAGGCATGGTATCTAACAGTACTATCTAGATGACTGATGTCTGTATCAGTTGATTTATTTGAATGAGTCTTTGTTAACCCATTGGCTGAGCAGGTGTACTTATCAACCCAATAGTTTGTCGTGGCCCCTTTTCGGTCATGTTGGCTTGGCTGGGACTCTTAGTCATTCCACATGTGATCTTGGTTTGACGAGGTTTATACCTGCTCCCCTTTGCGTGTAGGGAAGACTATTGATATCTCTGTGTTCATTATGTTAAGTCATTACATTTTGTCACTGATTTGTGGTTATTAAGGAACTGTGATTGTTCAAAGGAAGCGTTTTCTTACCTACTATACTAATGGTTTGATTCATTTATGTTAATAGACTACGAGAGTGCAGCGGGTAACATAGTATGGGATATTACCTGTCATGAAGTTTCATACTCTTAATAAACCTGACTCTAAGAAAATTAGCACTGGTTGGTGATACATTATCCATTATTTTTGTATTATTTTTCACTTTTTTTTTTTTTTTAAGAGTAGGCATGTATGTTATTCAAGTAAAAGAGCAAACAGTAAATAAGAGATTGATAAACTGTGCTGAAATACTTCTGTTCATTACACCATAAGATGTTTATTGGACAATTGCAATATCAGAAAGGGGGAAAAAAAAAAAAAAAAAAAAAAAGCATGAATTACATTGTGTTTACGGATGGCAAAATGCAGATTGGGTGACAAGAAAAAAAAACAAAAGGGGGTTGCAGACACCACTGTGTTTCAGGTGATGCTTCACTATGCTGGCAACCGGATCATCTCAGGATTCCTAGGACTGTTTCCAACTCCAGAAAGCACCTCTGACATGCAAATTTTGCTTCAACACATCCAAGCAGAATCTCATGACTATTACACACAAAAAAAAAGATAATTCTGTTCAAAGAAATGTCAGATGCAAGAAATTAATTAAGAATGTTCTATGATACTTAATGTGGCTTTTTTGCAGTAACATGATTGTGGTCCTGATTTAACTTTAATTTTTCTCTGTTAATTTTCATTTATAATAAAATTAAATGAAAACATTTTTTGACTCATTGAATTTCAAGTGTGTTAAAGGGAAATACGGCAAATAGGAAGTAAATGATCGCTTCAACAAAGACAAATGCTGCATTTCAGAGAACAATTATTCACAGCTTAGAGGTTTGTGCAATACACTTTCTTTACCATTGATAGGTAATTCCATTTCATGCTCCTTTTTTCCAAGTCTCTCCTTTCTCTCTCTCTCTCCCCCTTCCTTCCTCCCTCCCATTATCTCAAAAGAGTTACTTGTTTAATGTAATATACAAGTAAACATTCAGCTACTGTATGAGACCTGGAGAATCGTCTAATAGATGAGATTCAACAGCACTAACTTATCTACCAGAATTTATGAAAGCCTGTAACTATTCTCTCTTGAAAAAATAAAAATTTACTCTTCAGATTCCAAAGTGATTCAATTAAATTTTACTATTTGAAGTCTAAAAGTGCATGCGAGTCGTAATTAATGTCTTTTCAACTATCCATTTCTTATTTGAATCTAGTCTAAGGTAATGACACTTCTATTATCAATAATTGGTAAAAGATGAGACATATGCCATTCCCATCACCTCTCATAATGTAATACTAATAGGTGGTAAGGAAACATTATATGCAGGGAAAACTAACAAGAACTTTAAGGTTTTGGGGAAACATTGGTATCTTATTGTCATCAATTGCAGGTATTCTTATTTGAGTGAGAAGGATCAGTTAACTTTTCATCTTTATATTAGTAATAATGACATTTACCTACTTACCCAACGTGGGAAGGTTAAATATTTCAGAAGAATGATAAAGAAATTCAACCTTGGCATTGTCCACAAGCACATGAATAAATGATCCCAAATAACTACCTTAAAATCATACTGATAGTAACATAGGTGCCAATTTATCATATTGATAGGAAAGTTAATGGATGGAGGAACACTTGTATCACACTTGATGTAGGAAGTGCAATCAAATTGTCTCTTGGGATAGGTATATGGAAATTGTTGCCATAAGGCGGGCTTCTGGAAAGTGGACATTTATGTTGTATAATTTCTTCTTTTTATTTTGTTTGATGTTGCACAATCCAGTAGGAAATGGGGGAGTGGATGTGTGGACTCCCTACGGGATGATAGCATCAAAGCACATTTATCATTTTACTGAAGCAGTGGCAAGTGTGTTAATACTCAGTGGGTAATTTGGAAAACAAAAAACATTGATGTCTGTTTCATAGATTGTCCTGTTGTTTACTGGGTTGACTAGAAATAGTTGTGTAATGAGGAAAAAAATATGAATAGTATTAGTTTTTATTTGCTTGTTGTTAAAAGTGGTGTATGAGCATCCCACGTGGCAATGTATGTGAAGATTAACGGCGAAAGAAGTGTATCAGGCTTTTACTCAAGAAATTACATATTGCTATATTTAGTATTTTTCTCCTTTTGGAAAACTTTTCTTCAGTACATTGCTAAACATCCTATGGGCTAAAATGTGCATAAAAGGAAGGAATATTGGTCATCGACTCATCATACCTCCTGTATTTTTGACACCTGAACAAAGTCGGTGATCACTGAGAAGAATATTATATTTTTTCCTTTCTGTGATCCAAGGTGAATGATTCCTTTTTTTTATATTCAATAGTATTTTCTTTCTCTTCCTTTTTGTAATCAAACTTCAAAAATTGTGCATCCTTAGTGCTGGAACTTGGCCAACTCATATCGTGGTACGTCGGTATTCCCTTGCTGCTAACTTAAGATCTAAGATCAAGTCGTTTCATGATTTAGGATCATTTTGTGTCATGTCAGCTCCTAGAGAACACATCCTGAGTTAATGCTGCTCTTTCAATATGATGCTCAAGTTCTGAATCACAAGTGTTGCAATACTTGTTGCAGATTAATTTGACTCTGAGGGAATGTTACCTAATATATAATTTTATTTAATCTCCATTACTTCTGGTAGTATTAGTTCCTCATCAGTGACTAGGCCTGAGACTTTTGTGCAATTGCAACTTAGATGGTAACCAGGCTGTTGCAGTATGAAAATCATTTATTTTTGTTCCTTGCTGTGGCATTCACTCGAATTTGGGTTTGTTTCTTCGGACTATTTTGAGTAACGCCACAACCGCTCTGAAATAAAAAGACTCCTTATGGTGAAAGGGTAAAAAAGATGAGACTATTATCAGTATTTTTTTCTAATATTTTTTTATTAAATTTCCTTTCATCAAAAATTATACATTATGGAAATTACAAAGCACAGGTGTGTTATTCCTTCTTGGGTCAAAAGAGTAACATGAGAAGATCCAGTCTTGTTATGACAAATCAGAGGTAGACTCATCTTGTACAAAATAACCATTTTGATTTTGTTCCATTGTCTAGAATTTCCAAAAAATCCAAAAAGGTCTCGACTACATTTTTCTTGGGGAGGGGGGGACGAATATTAAATTTACGTGAGACGAAAAAGCTTCACTTCTTTTCAGAATTCTAATTTTCCTTGTATGATGCTGAAATCCCTATCTCTTTAAGTCACTGACAAAATAGTATTCATAGAAATGAGTTAATAATGAGAGTAATTAATGAAATGGCTATTTATTTTATTTGCTCTTTAAGATCTTAATATGTAAATGAGTTTTTAACAAGTTCTATTAAGTAAAAAAAATAAAACATAAAAAATAAAATACAGGTTTTGTATGTCATAATTTAAGGTTTGGGAAAATGGCATTCAAGACTCCAGCAAAATTAGAACAAGCTAATATCAATGATAATAAAATGACTTTTACTAATGGTTCTTAGGTAGATACCCTAACAATCTGCCGCATATAACTTAATTACTGTTTATAACAATTTCACAGATATGAGTGGGGATATACATATGGAAGTTGGTTAAAATATTCAATAATCATAACAAAATATTACAAAAACTATAATTACTGATACAATACTAAAAAAAAAATAATAATAATGATAATAAGAACCTTGCATATAAACACATTGGATTCATAGATTATCATAATAAGAAAAGGTTAACTGGTAGTGATGGCTCTCGGACGATCCACGCTCGCTCCTCACTGGATCCCCTACTATTGTACCTGTGGTAAGGTTACTGTAACTACAAAATAAAAATGGTACTTCTTTCCCTACAGTCCATGGCACATATCTACAGACTAGAGCTTTTAGCTATGATCAAGAGAAACACTACAGCTGAAAACCCAGAGCAATGCCCCATCTAAACTAGTACGTAGTCTGGAACTCTCGCTAAACGGTCCCTTTAGTTTTTTCACCATTTAGCGTCGAAATTCAGCACGTGCCCTGTACCCAGGTATTTGAATTCCAAGTTTAGGTAAGTGTCTCCAATCTCTTCTAATAAAATGGACATGACAATTTAAAACGGATGCACTTGATACTTCAACCGTGAATGTTTTCCTTGAACACAGCCCTATGTTTCTGAGAACATGCCTTTAATACATAAGTGGCTAGTTACTTTTACAGGAGGTGGTGTCACCTGTTGAAAGAACTGTTTGCAAAGAGGCTTGAATTCTCACTAATAAATAGTTTCTAAAATAAATACAAAAATATTCCTTCTGTATCAAAAGAAAATACTGCACAGTGAGAGAGATTAGGTGATTTGTGAACAATTGAGAAATTATACTGGAAATGATGAAGTTGACTGCATGAGTGTTTTTTTTGTTTTTTTTTATTTAGTGCCAATTCCCTCATGATCCTGAATATTAGAACATACTTCTTTCATCAAATTTCTTTGGATTGGGAAGACTACTAACATCCTTAGATTTTGAACTTGATCCATGCTAATAACAAATATTAACTGAAATTTAAACAAAATTAACAAAAACAAATAGTCAGGATCACTAAGGGAAGAGGTATTACACAGGTTAAATGTGGTTATCAACACAAAGTTATTGAACTTGCTTTGTAATCACCTGCAACTCTGTATTCAACACATATTCACAAGACTTTTTTTCTTTTACAAATTCCCATAATACTAGTAAAAAATATAGGCCCTTAAGTATTGCCCGATCGATCGATCAATCATCTGATGTTCGTTTATGCCTTTCCGAACACCGCACTAACCTAAAATCACCGAGTTTTTACCAGAGGTTCTCTGATTACCGATACGAAAATCAACAAATAACAAAAGCTCCAATGTAATACAAAAGAAGAGGAATGGCTAAATGAACATCACATTAAATGCATCTTCTTTTCTTTCTTTTTCCTAGGATTATACAACCTGAGAAAATATGAGACATTCTATGCATTCTTCCACCTCAAAGAGTAATCACAAGTGTTAACTTTGAGCAAAATTACTTTTTTTTCAATTTTCTAAATCATTACACAAACATCAGTCAATGTGTACCTTGTGGATAGTGTTAAAATCAAAATGCATTAAATTTAAAGTGGCAGGCTACAGATATCACAAAAGCTTGAATGAGTTCTCCAAATGACACTTGTCGTAAAATCACACTCCATTCCTAAGTGAAAGCTGTGACCATCTGTTTCATTTGATAATCATAACAGGCTGAAACTTAGAAGGGGATGGGGGGGGGGGAGGCAGTGGAGAGATGTAACTAAGAGAAAAAAACAAATAAAAAAAGATAATAAAATAAAAAAATAAATACAACCCAATGGAGCCCTTTCCGCAACCTGACACGGGTACGCGCAAACGAACCGTCCAGCCAAAAGGAGGACGGACTCTCCATTACCCACGTCCCTAACAGATCACCTTCCTTGCACAGAAGACCGGCTGAACCTTCCAAGAAAAAAAGTCTGCGCTATGATCTCTTCGTCACAACTTATAATCATTACAGTATAATGTCCCATAGGAAATAATTATCAACTCCTTCAACGTTGTATATACACATGGCAAACAAATGATTGTCACAGGGGGATTTCTGCAACAAAACAACTTCTTACAGACTACAAACGGCATACAAGACACTGGCTTCTACACATTACTATCAACTATAAAGAGGAGCACCGCTTGATCCTTTACTGTCCTGCAGAAACATGATCCTTGAGTGTGTCTAGAAAAAAAGAGGGGGGAGGGGAGGGGAGGGTGGTCGTCGTCGTCGTCTTCTTCTTCTTCTTCTTCTTCTTCTTCTTCTTCTTCTTCTTCTTCTTCTTCTTCTTCTTCTTCTTCTTCTTCTTCTTCTTCTTCTTCTTCTTCTTCTAACAAGAGCTTGCAAAGGCATAATTGGTAAGATCATATAATAAAGGTATTATAAAATTAAACTCAATTAATAATAATAAAAGTAATAATGGTAATAATCCTAGTAATGAAAGTAATAAAAATAGTAATAATTATAATATCAAAAATAATAATCACTATAATAATAATGATAATAAATCAATAACAGCAATCAACTGAAAAACATGAGTCAGCATTTTAATGAACAATTTTGTGACCAAGCAACTGTACAAACATAACCTTACAGCAATGCTTTTGCATGATTGCCTTCAACCAGTTTTCTACAACAATCCTTTTTTTGTACATCTTTGCTAGTATATTATCATCAATATACTTAATCCCTTTATCAAAATTACTATCCTCATCAATAGTGTTGTATTCATCATATCAACTAGTCTCATTATCATGTTTGTTACAGTAAGGACAATGGTAAATTATGCAGTAAACTACAATAAGTATAAAAAGAATCAAAATTATTAACAATAATAATAATAATAATAATAATTATAATAATAACAATGAAAATAAAAATAATAATAAAAATAGTATAAAAAATCCATTGCTAACAGTAACATTAATAATAACATTAACAATCACAATAATTATTCAAAAAAAATAATCATAATAATAATCACAATTATTATTATTACCATGATCAGTACCATCAATATTACAATAATAATATAAATAAAACAACCAATAATGTGATAATCAAACTAATTAAATTCAAGTCCAAAGTATCTGCTATCATCCTCTTCCTCTTCTTCTTCCTCTTCTTCTTCTTCCTCTTCCTTCTCGTTCTGCTCCTCCCACTCCCCCTCCACACACACACACAAAACACGAAATAGAAATGCAATCAGCCATTGCACAACAAAGATATTTTGTCACAGGAATCAAGTGCATCTTACCTGAAAGTTTATATGCTGTTATGATATAAATCAAAGTGGAAAAGTCTATATAAAAAAAATAATTAAGGGAATGAAACAAGTCTTGGGTGTCGCATTAATGAGGTTACGAAAAAATATATATAATATTTGATACCTTACTCTTTTTTTCCTTTTTCACTTTTTTCCTTTGTTTAATTAGAGAATCATTTACCAGTAGCTACAAGGAAAGAACATTACACATTGGTAAGACAGATTTTGTAATGACAATGAAAGGCAAACAATTTCTTTACAGAATGATTAAATTTCTTGCAAACTCTCCACACGATGAGCTAATTAGTGTGATGACACCATTTCACGAAATTACTAATTGATGGGAAAGACGTGAGGCTTCATGAAACAAGGAAAAAAAAAAAAAAAAAAAAAAATCCAAGAACAAGCTCCCAGATCAAAGAACGGGAGGAAGAGATGAGGGCTCTTGCCTCTTGTACTCTTCGTGAGGTAAGGACGCTAATGATTCCCAACCTCATAGAGTTCCTCGCACTTCTGCAGCAGCTTCAGCACGGGGCTTATGTTGTATGGGAAGAGGTTCTTGGACACCAGCCGATCGATGGCGAAACGGAGACGGATTAAGACTGTCATGACCTCCTCTAGACGGTGGCCGCAGTGGGAGGCAAACTCCTGCCAACTGCGACGGATGAATTTGAGGTAGCGTAGCAGGTAGAGGAGGAAGGAAGTCTCGTTGGATACCAGAAGATCCAGAAGCACGTCATGTTCCAGATAAATGGTCTCGAGGAATACCAGGAAGGTGGTGTGTGGGTTGACGCAGGCATGGAGCTCAGGTTGTTGCCTTGAAGAGAAGCGCATATCAAATTAAGTTGAGATAACAAGCATCACTGCAAAACCAAATACAAAGAGAAAGAAAGAGAGAGAGAGAGAGAGAGAGAGAGAGAGAGAGAGAGAGAGAGAGAGAGAGAGAGAGAGAGAGAGAGAGAGAGAGAGAGAGAGAGAGAGAGAGAGAGAGAGAGAGAGAGAGAGAGAGAGAGAGAGAGAGAGAGAGAGAGAGAGAGAGAGAGAAAATTACATAGATATAATCATCAAGTCGTAGGAACAACACAAACCAAATAAAAATAGGAAATAGTAATCTAAAGAAGATATAATTTTTAGTTATGCTCTTCAATAGAATGCTAAAATAACAAATACAAACTTATCGTAGAAACTGATGCATTTCCTGTTTTGTGCTTATAAAACATTCTGCTTCTAATGCTCTATCTCATACTAATCCTAGAGCAACTATGACTAAGCAAGCAGTTACCTTATCTTAAAATGTCATTATTAATGATATGGTATAAATGACCTTAATCATGATTTATATATATCTATCTAATCAACACTGTAAAACTGTCAAATGCTTGATTTTGCAAGTTTTTATGGAATGGGAATAAAAATACTTTCCATTTAACAAAAACCTCATATACTTTTGTGTAATGGATGCAGCATAAATATTCTCCTAATGAAAGAATTTTATAACACATAACATACTACCACTTCACCTGAGAAGAAATATTGGATGTTAAAATTAAGTGAGAAAGGATAGTTGGCCAATAAATGATGCCCAAATATCATATGAATATAATAATACTGAATAATACTGTAAATTATACCTTTTTTTATCTTTGAGAATAATATTAAGGACTAGTTATTCAACCCTGAAAGGCCACAACGTCTTTTAACCTGACACAGTGTAGCACATAAGCAAACTAAACAATTACTTCTATCAAATCTAATTCAATCTGCACATAAAAAAGTGCATTTTGGAATCTCCAGGATATTAAGTCATAAAGATCATTTATTTTTTGTCCATTGGGATTATTGGTATAATTTGCCTTACCCCCCCCCACCCCCCTTAGCAATGCCTAAATGTAGGACACATGTTCTTCAAGGGTTGAGCTTGATGTAATGTATAACTACCAGTATCTTGACACTATTATCTGTGTAGGTAAGCACTCCAAAACACAAATGATATGATTTAAAGATGAATCTGTCTGGGGATTTGTCTCAAAAGGATCCCTGAGAAACTAACTTCAAGGTAAATTAATTATTCAAATATGTGGGTAAGTATATATCTTCATAATTAAAATGATACTGCAAAACTCAAACGCAAATATTTACCTTATACGTATTCCTAATCCAGTGAAAATGTCAAGGCCACAGACCATGGATTCTACCAACCAGTCGTCCTGGTCGGCAAAGAGTCGCACCATCCACTCAGCCATTGGAGCCTCTGGGTGGTATGGCAACTTCGTTTTGACGAAGTGATCCACTTTGCGCACCACTTCTCTCAAGCTGCGTTCAATAATTGCCATGTCAACGTCCTCAGACCCGGATCCTCCTGAGCGGGAAGAATTCTCCGAAGAGGAGTCGCAACGTGTCTCTTTCACTGTCACTGCTATGGCCTTCAGCACCACCAACACAACTTTGTGCAATATTGTGCGGTCACCCTGGTCCATGCCATTCACTGTTCCTGAACTGGGCCCAGCTCCGATGTCCATGGATGAGCTCTGACTCGGTCGCGATCTGTTTCCCGCTGACCCCCCACAAGGCACACACTCCAAAAACCGCCGATCTTTCACTGCACGAATAAGGAGGTGGGCCAAGTTACAGGGCTCCTCTGCTAATACGTCCTGGAGGGCCAGCGTACTCCCATAACACAAGACCTCGTTGTAAAGATCAAGCACTTTCCGCCACACTATGGTATGAGTGTGTCGCGTGAGCGGAGTCATCAGGCGTTCCAAACCTGAGTAAAATTCTTTAGTATCCGTCACTGATAAATTGGCTTTCACTGATATCAATGACTCCCACAATGTTAAAAACGATACGATAACATGTTCTCTTTCCACAGTAAACTCATTAACTAATTCTGTCAACCTGGCTACCAGGAGGAACCACTTGCGATCTAACTTCTTGGTTGCTACATACTTTACTTCATTCACTCCCTGGGTATCAGCAGGAGTCAAAGTTATTTTTGCACAATCTGGTGGCTGACCACTCTCTGCTTCAGTTCCTTCAAGTGGATGTTCATCCAGATCCTTCCACTCAATCACCCTTCTCACTACTTCAATGGAATGGCCCACTTCAATCAAATTAGTTGAATCTGCAAGATTTTCTACAAGCTTTTCTAATACAAGTTCACTGGCACGGCCTCGAAGCATCAGCAGTAGCGAGGAGAGGGCACGTGAGGCAGAGTAACTGATGTACTTGTCTTCGGAGGCCATGAAGCCAAAGAGGATATCCAGCACAGCCCCTTCATTGTCTGCTCCTGCTGCTACAACCTCACTGATGCGGGAACACAGCACGCCTCTGCTCTGCTGTCTGAGGGACACTTCGAAAAATAAGGTGAGCATGCTGATATAGAGGAGTGTCTCATCGCGCAGCCGCAACATGTGGGCTACAGGATGAGAGGAGAAGCAGTCATTACAGACAGATAATGTATGCAGGATGTCTGGCAGCTGCAAGGAGCAGAGACATTTGCGAATGAGCTGTGCATGGATGATTTCTAAGTCTGGCCGTGGCAGCAGCTGCCCCCCACCGTCATCCCCCGAGGGGGGCAACTTCACCCTTTTCTGTTGTGGCTCGACCATCTTCACATGGCCAACAATCACTTCACACCAGCATGATTTCTGTAACTATCTTGAGTTCTTGGAAGCACAAGTTCTGCGAACTCTTGTGAGCAGCCAACCTCCATAGCACCTACTTGCAAACAAGTTGCCTCTTGGAAAAGCCAGGAAGGTCTGATTCCAGCCCTCCTTCTGTGCCACTAACCAGGTCATGTGGACAGCTGAGACTCAAGAGGCTAAGCTTCTGGATACAGTTTGATTCTCTTGAATCCTCATTGTCTCCCTTCTCCTATCCACACCAGACATTTGGGTCCAGCAAAACTGCAACATACAAATCAGCCTTATTAATATGTATAATACACCTTTAAAATACTAAACTGGTAGTCCTTTCGTGTAGATTTATGACGTGTTCACTGTCACATTAGTCAGTCACTCTGACCCCCATTTTAATAAATTTTCGTCGTTTCGAAATTTTTTGCAAGTAACTGTGAGTGAAATATAACAAGTCTTACACTGTTAATTACTGGAATTAGGCCTCAGCTTTGTCCCAAACACTGGGAAAACTATTGATTATAAAACAAGAGAAATCCTCATAATTTATTCACACCAACAATTCTAGAGCAGCATTACAAGAAGCAATGAAACTGACATGACCTAATTGTACTCCAATTCCCAACCTTTGCCATTTTCACAAAGTTTCCTTTTAAACGGCCAAAGTTAGCCCAATTACGAGAGCTTGTATGGCTATCTGAACTTACCAGACATGAGACACGGGAGCGACTTGCTTTACTCGTGCAACGGGGTCATGGTTCCCTTGTGCCTGCAACATGAAAGTATATATATAGCGTTATCCCATTATCTCAATTACATTAAGATAATTACTGGTGATGGTGATGATGATGGTGATGGTAATGATAATTATGATAATGATGGTGATGATGACAATGATGATAATAACAATGATGATGACTATAATGATAATGATGATAATAATTATTCTGATAATTATAATAATTATTCTGATAATTATAATAATTATTCTGATAATGATAATGATTCTGATAATGATAATGATGGTGATGACGATGACGATAATGATCAGTTCAGTTCAGACAGATATGCGAAGACGTCGCTTCGCCCGGGCTATATGCTCAAGGCGGCCCGGCCTCTGCCAGCTACGAGTGCTGACTCATCTTATCTAATCTTATCTGATAATGATAACGATAATGATGATGATAATGATGATGATAATGATGATGATGGTGATAATGATGGTAATGGTGAGTGTGTGAGTGATTGTGTATTTGCCTTCATAAAAAGATGTGCAATGCATCAAAGTCACATTCTGTTATCATTATTATTATCATAATCAGTATAATTATCATTATCATTATCATTATTATGATTTCTATCTTTATTTCCATTTTTTTTATCATTATTATCATCATTATTGTTATTATCATTATTATTTGACAAGTCGAAGACTAACAACTACATTATAAACAAGGAAACCTGTAATATAAATCAAGCAGAAAAAAATTAATGCATTATTCTTTTAAAATATATAATGCATCAGTAACTATATTCAGACCAAACAGAGTTTTCCCCTATGTTGATCTTCTATTTCAATAAAGCATTATAGTAATATTACTTTATTTTTTGAAAATAAAAAAACATGGATAATAATGATAATAAGCATAATTATAGTCATAATAATTATAATAATAATTACTACAAATATAACAATAATAATAAAAAGTAATAGTAATAGTAACAGTGACAGTAACAGTAACAATAATAGTAGCAATGGTAGTAGTAGTAGTAGTAGTAGCGAATAATAACAACAATAATAATAATAATGATAATGATAATAATAATAATAATAATAATAATAATAATAATAATGATAACAATAATAATAAAATAACAATAATAAAAAAATAACAATAATAACAACGACAATAATAATAACAATAATGATAATAACAATAATAATTATAATGATTATAATAATATCACTAATAACAATAATAATAATAATAATAATAATAATAATAATAACAATATCACTAATAACAATAATATTACCAATAAATATAATGATTATGATAATTGAAATAAATACAATAATCATCATAACAAAAACAGTAACATAAATGATAATAGAGTAAGTAGTAATAATGATAATAATGATAATTAAGATAATAATTATAATAATAATAATTATAATAATGATAATAATAATAATAATAATAATAATAATAATAATAATGATAATAATAATAATAATAATAATAAACAAAAATAATAATAATAAAAATAATAACAATAATATTAATAACAATAATAATAATAACAACAATAATTATAATATCAATAATAATATCAATAATAATAATAATAATAATAATA
Source organism: Penaeus japonicus (assembly GCA_017312705.2). Classification (NCBI taxonomy): domain Eukaryota; kingdom Metazoa; phylum Arthropoda; class Malacostraca; order Decapoda; family Penaeidae; genus Penaeus; species Penaeus japonicus. Next base: position 5,540 of record BOPN01008043.1, on the reverse strand, counting down.
ATAATAACAATAATAATAATAACAATAAGAATGACAATAATAATAATACCATAATAACACTAATAATAATAATATTAGTAATAATAATAATAACAAAAATAACAATAATAATAATAATAATAATAATAATAATAACAATAATAACAATAATAATAATAAAAAATAAACAATGATAAATGAACAATAATAATGTCAACACATACACAGGCGTGATTCCTAAATGGGTAAGAAGCTGACGACAAAATAAATAAGAAAAAGCATAGTGATCCCTATCAAATGAATACGCTAGAAGACTTATATAATTTTCATCCATGAAATTAAAAAATTAAGACTTTTTTAATTCAGTAAAAGAGACAATAACACTGAGTCTTTGACAGGGGGGAAATTAATAACTTTGTGATTAACTCCCTCTTCGTAAATATCATCAAAGAACGGTGGTATTTTATTAATTCTCACCTGGAATTTGAATCTCTGAATTGATTTATTATAAAGTGATAAACATGAATTAAATACATGAACTGAAAAGACAACAGATACAGT
>BOPN01008042.1:32500-47500 GCA_017312705.2 Penaeus japonicus | reverse complement strand
TTTTCGTATTTGTTTCACAGACCTGTATTATGTAGGGATGTAATATTACTGAAATAAAGTAATGAATAAAGAGAACAGAGAAACTCGCAAACAACATTTGGGTGGGGAAGGAAGATAAGGTTGGAATAACCTTGAAAAGAGAAGTGGCCATATATACATAAACATTTCATCACTCATTCAGCCTTAGTTCGGCCAGAAGCTCCCCCGCCCCGCCCACAATGGACTCCCCCCCACCACCACCCTGACCCCCACCCCTCAACCAGCCCACGCCCCCTGTCTCCCGGAGAGGGTGTGACGGTGCCAAGGAGTGGGACACGATTCCTGTTTGCAATTGCATATGTCTCATAAAGAAGGTCTGGTTGGGCTAAATTCTTGTTCCATCACAGCAATAAATAAAGTAAAAGAGCGTGAATAAAATATTTTAAAAATGCCAAAAATATCTGCAGATGTTAGCACCCAGTTAAACAAAATGGATAAAAAAAAACCGGCCTTAGTTAAATATAACAAAAGAACATCTCTGGCTGGTGATGGCCAATCTATTGTTTTAGCTAATCCTGCGTCGCCAATGGGGTTACTTAGGATAAATCCGGGGAGGTAAAAAAAAAGAAAAAAGAAGAAGAAGAAGAAAAAGAAGAAAAAAAAAACAAAAAAAAACACCAACAACACCAATGATGTTTAAAAGTTTTAACAACAAAACACTTGTTCAAAGGGTCAATTTCAATCATATGAAAAAAAAGGTTTACTAAATTAATTCAAAATACAGTAAAGATATAAGAAGTCCATAATCAACGAGTGATCTCACCGACGGTTATTTTCACAAAGCATCGAAATATAAACACAAGCTTATACAAAAGCACATAAAGTTGTTCTAAATCACATATACACATAAATTGAAAAAAATAAACTAGCATTAAAAAAAGTATCTATAGTAGAAAAATAAAAACAGACATTCAGGGCAGATGACCTAAATTCCAAAACCAAAGTCCAAGTCAAAAGGCGAACAGAAATACTCCTACGATGATGGTCTCTTCTGAATTGGCAAAATAAAGTGAATGCAAGATGCAAGAATCAAAAAGATTAATTAACAAAGATACAGTGTACATATATACATGCTCATATATAAAGTTATATATATATATAAATAGGTATATATATATATATATATATATATATATATATATATATATATATATATATATATATATATACATATACTGAACTTCCGGCCATCCTCCCCCGGGCTCGATCTGGTTTAGGTTGTTGATGATATTTTTTCTATGTTGCCTGTAAACCGTACGGATTTCGACGATTTTTTGCGTAAACTTAACACTCTTGCTCGTACCACTAAATCCAAAGTAGAATGGGAAAAAGATGGTAAATTACCCTTTCTTGATATATTGTTATATAATTTCAACGGTTATTTAAAGTTTTCAGTTACCGGAAACCCACCCATGTTGCTAATTATCTTCCTTTTTTCTCATATCATCCCTTATCCATTAAGAAATCAAACAGCCACGTCTATGTTTCGTAGAGCATATAGGATCAGTGATAATTAATTTATTGATAGAGAACTTAGCATCATTATGGAATCTTTAAAAATCTTGGTTACGTTTTTCTTAGAACAAGCGCATTCATATGCTAGATCCAAATTTTATTCACTCAATGGCAAGTGTCAGTTACTTAAAAAAAGGACATCGATATAGTGTTTGCTTATTTTAAAACGTTGCGTAAATCTTTGGTTAAACATTTAAAAAAATGGCTTTGGTATCATGCATAGGCCTATCATCAAACTTTGTAATCTTTTCCAGTTTTCTAAAATCAAAACAAAGTCTGCGATTTCCCTCTTTTTAGGACCTACTCCAATAACCGTCGGTGAGATCACTCGTTGATTATGCACTTCTTATATCTTTACTGCATTTTGAATTAATTTAGTAAACCTTTTTTTTCAGAGTGTGAAGGCTCAATTATCCCCAACTCCAGCATACTACGCAATTCCTTCTTCACGTGTTCCTTTATCTGCACGGCAAAGGATATGGTTTCATTCATCTCTCGTATTCCAAAAATGTTTGCGTGTGTGTGTGTGTGCGGGGTTGCTCTGGAGATGTTTCGAGATCCTCCCTAAAGCAAGACTAGGTCGAGAGGGTTAGCAAGGGAAGGGGTTTCAGGGAACAGAAAAAGGGGAAAGGAACAGCCGAATAGGGCCAGGGTGGATACCAAGTGAAAGGGGAGGAGGGAAACACAAGGCTAGGGCAAAGGGGGGCAGGATCAGGCAAGGGGGGAGAAGGAAAATAAGGAAGAGGGGGGAAAGGAAATAAGGGAGGGGGCAGGGAAGGGAAGAAAATAAGGAAGAGGGGGTAAGGGGCGAGGAAAGGACTAGGAGGGCGTGGGGAGGTTCAGATAGGAAGGAAGAGCCATTTTGAATATGGTATCTTGAAATAGACTGCATTTATTCAAAATACTTAAATACCTTTTTATCTATGTATCTATTTTTTGATAAAAATCATGAAAGAAATCATACCTGTCTGAAAAAAAAGAAAAAAATTAACCAAGCGACGCAAGTCGTACGTCATGTTTCTGTGACGTCACGCGCCAAGAGACGTGATTCCGTTCGGCTTCTTAGTGCGTGCAGTTGAGAGCCTCATTCTGCAGGTGCCACACTAGTCCTGCCAGTCCTGCCAGTCCTGCCAGCGACTTCGTTGGGTGTTGCAGCAGTGCATAGCCAAGCCCACTCTAAGTGCACCATCTGCGAAGTCAGTGAAGGCGGTTTAGAAAGCCAGAACAACTTACCTGTATTTTAGATACCAAGAGCTGCAGCGTCTACAATGGACAGGAAAATGAACAAGAGGGAAGACTCCAAGGGTAAGTTGATTCACGTAGTTGTTTCACACACACACACACACACACACACACACACGTGTATCTTTCGCCCACATTCACACACCGATAATTTCGCATTTCGTGGTTGTTCACTCGGGGGCTGTTCTCTTCGAGTAAGCAAGCGCATTGTCAGTTCTTCATTTAAAATTTCTAGTTTTTCCAAAAAGAAAAGAAAAGAAAAGAAAAAAAATCTTGCCGTCGGCCGTAGTGCATTGTGACGTACATATAAAGTTATTCAAATGAGGCTGAATATATATAGTTTCCACACCGCAAGAGACATAAATGACGCGTTTCAGCTCACAAGAACTTAATCAAAACGTTTGCCGAGAGCCGAGAGCCGACGCCTCGGCCGATCCCGTGACCTCTCGCTCGTTATCCGCATGATAGACGTCGCCGCTTCGATCATACTGATGGCAACTGTTCATTTTCATTTGAACTGAACGAAGATGTAGACAATTAACACTAAAGAAGCGAGAATAACGGTCGCGCAGCCCAGGATAAACTTACGGTATGAAATCAACTTTATAATAATAATTGGACTTAATAATTTGACGAAATTAAACATATTTTCTTTCTATGACATAGCTGAAAACAAAATATAAATAGACAAATGTTATTTGATTCAATAATTGGCGATGATTCACACGTAGAGTTCAAAAAACGATCGAAGCAGCAACCGCGCCTCTCGGAACTCTGGCAAAGGCCAACAATAAGTATTGAAGTGGCCTCCACTAATATTGAACCTAAGGCAAAACACAAGCTCCACAAATTATAGGTAGGACGGTTTGGATTAACAAATAGCCAGGGAGGTCTTTAAAGAACACAGATGATAATGATAATCAAGCCAATCTATGTTTGATTTTTTAAAAATAAATTGCACTCCTTTATCATACTATATTTAAATTGAGAGTACAAACTGCATCCCACTGTTTGTTTGTTTTTGTGTTTGCATTAATTCATCTACAATCTTCTTTCTTCTTCTTTCTACTGGCTTCACTTACTCGGGGTCGCCGGCACGGATCCGCCTCCTCCATGTGGTCCTCCATAATGCATCGCTCTCTGTCACCCCTTTCGCTATCTTGTCCTCTTTCACGCAATCCTCCCACCTTCTCTTTGGGCCTCTCCCTCTTCCTCCTCCCAACAGTCATCCGTCTAACCCTCTTCCCTACATAATTCCATTTCTTTTCTCACTATGTGTCCCAGCCACCTCAATCTGCTTTCTCTCAACTTTTCCGATATTTCTGTAACTTTCAATCTTTCTCTAATGTCCTCATTTCTTACTTTATCCAACTTAGAACCCCAGTGACCACCTCAGCATCTTCATTTCGGCTACCTGTATTTTCTTCTCCTGTGCTTTCGTCACAGCCACCGCCTCCATGCCATAGATCATTGCTGGTCTTACTATGGTCTTGTACATTTTTCCTTTCACCACATCTGACACTTTTCTATCGCACATCACCCCTGTTACTTTTCCACGCACCCCAACCTGCTTGTATGCGTTTTGTGACTTCCCTGTCCGAACCTCCATCTTCCTGCACTGTGGAGCCAAGGTACTTAAACTCTTTTACCTGGTTCACGTCCTCACCCTGTATCTTTACCGGTGTTACATCCTCATCATCATCCTCTACGTCCTCTTCTCCTACCTTCATCTTCAAATACTCGGTCTTCTGTCTACTGACTCTCATTCCTCTGGTCTCCATTGCATTCCTCCAAAGCTCTAATCTCAGCTCTACCTCCTCCTTCGTCTTCCCGCACACCACTACATCGTCCGCAAACAACATATCCCACGGGGTTTCCTCTGACTACCTCCGTCATGCAATCCATAATCACTGCAAACAAGAATGGGCTAAGTGCTGACCCTTGATGCAGCCCCACCGTTACCTCAAACTCCCCCGTATCACCCGCCGCGCACCTCACCACAGTCTTACTGCTCTCATACATATCTTGTATCAACCTGATGTATTTCTCTTCCACCCCCTTCAGTCTCAAACAATTCCATACCTCTTGTCTCGGTACCCGATCGTAAGCTTTCTCTAGATCAATGAAGATACAATGTAGTTCTTCTTGCCCCTCCCTGTGCTTCTCCATTATCTGCCTGAGCGCAAAAATTGCGTCAGTTGTGCTTCTATTTGGCATAAACCCAAACTGTTGGTCAGACACCTCCACTCTACTCCTCAATCTCTTGTCTATGATCCTTTCCCACATCTTTAGGGTATGTGAGGTTAGTTTGATGCCCCGGTAGTTTCTACAATCCTGTATGTCCCCTTTGTTCTTGAAAATGGGTATGAGAGTACTATCTCTCCATTCATCTGGCATATGCTCCGTCTCCAAGATGTTTCTGAATACCTCTGTTAGCCACCTCACTGCTGTTCTGCCCATAGCCTTCCATGCTTCGACTGGTATATCATCCGGTCCCACCGCTTTACCATTCTTCATCCTTTTTATTGCTGTTGTCACTTCCATTTCTCCAACCTCCTCTATCTCTCCTTCTTCTGCAGCTTCAATCACTAGTTCTACTCTTGGGTTCTCTACATTCATCAATTGTTGGTAGTACTCCTTCCATCTTTCTTTTATCTGTTTGCCGTCTGTCAACACTAGTCCTTCACCGTCTTTTATCCTCTTAGCTTGGTATACATCTTGCGCCTCCTTATGTTTCTGCTTGGCTATCCTGATAGCTTTCCTTTGCCCATCTTGCCCGTCTAGGCTACTATACAACTCCTCGTACGCTTTGCTTTTGGCTTTTGCCACTTCTCTTTTCGCTTTCTTATTTGCCTCTTTAAAGGCTACAATAGTTTCCTCACATCTATTTAGATCTCTCTCCTTCTTTTCTCGCTTGTCCCTGATCGCATCCTGCACCTCGGTGTTCCACCACCACGTCTCTTCTTCCCTTTCCCTGCCTGAAGTACGCCCTGGTACTCTCGACAGCCGTTTCCCGTACTACCCCACTCAATGTGCTCAACTCTTTTCCGCTCTTCCATATCCAATTTCCTCTCCACCTCCTGGACAAATTTATTTTGATGTTCCTCTTCGTTTAACTTCCACCAGCGCGTTTTCTTTGTTCCACATTCACTTCTTTTAATCTGTTGTTTCATCTTTACTTTGCAGACTACCAGCTTGTGCTGTTTAGCCACCGCTTCTTTTGGCAGGACATAGCAATCCTGTATTGTCTTCAGTTCCTTTCTCTTGCACATGATGTAGTCCACCTGTGTACTTTGTCCCCCGCTAGTATAAGTTGCTCGTCGGGTCAATCTCTTTTGGAAGTAGGTGTTAACTACTGCCATGCTTTTTGCTGTTGCAAAGTCCACAATTTTGTCTCCTCCTTCGTTCCGTGGCCTGACACCGTACTTTCCCGTAACCTCTGTGTCCAAGCTCCCTTCCCCGACATGACCGTTGAAGTCACCTGCTACCCACGTCACCTCTGCATCTGGTATCTTCAGCATCACATCCCCAAGCTGTTCCCAGAAGTCGTCTTTCTCTTCATCCGTACACCCCACTTGAGGAGCGTAGATGCAAACCACATTCATAATGGTTTCTGCCACCTCGATCTTGACCCATATTATTCTGTCTGATGTTCTGTTTACCTGCACCACCTCTTCTTTCATTTCCGGACTCAGCACCACTCCAACACCGTTTCTTTTGTTGTTTTCCCCCACGTAGTACAACTTATAGCCGTTTCCCAGTTCTTTGGCTTTTTGCCCTTTCCACCTTGTTTCCTGCACACACAACACGTCTATTTTCTTCCTCTCCATTACATCCACCACTTCACGTCCCCTTCCGGTCATTGTACCCACGTTCAGTGTTGCGATGACCACCGTTCTGTCTACCATCTTTGACTTCCTCCTTTCACCCCTCTGAGCTATCTTCTTTAGTCTTACCCGCTCCTGGTAAGGTAGCCGTCGCTCACTTCTCACAGCTTTACGGCGATCTTGCTGCGCATCGCTTGTGGGGAATGCCCTAGCATTATTGTCTTTCCTCTGGTTCCGTGTCATATTGTGTTTGGCAAAGGTTTTAAAGCCGGATGCCCTTCCTGCCGCCAACCCTCCCCATTTACCCGGGCTTGGGACCGGCACTTCCACGTCACTGGATTGTGAGGCTTCCGTGGCTGGGTTCATTAATTCATCTACAATCATTCACAATTATATTCATTTGAAAGATTTGATTGGCATTTTTTTTAAACGATACAAATAACTCTTCAATTGCGTGGAGCCAAAGTTACTTATCTGTAATAGAATATACTTTCTGGGAAAAAATAATATATATACATGCTATAAACAGTTTCGGTGAGATGGTGTCGCCCTGCCTAACACCCTTTTTTATTGGTATTTTATTGGTTTCTGCGTGCATTTTGATGGTCACTGTACCGTCTCTATATATATCCTCTAATAGTCTGCAATATATTTCATCTACTCCTTGTTTACGAATTGCATCTAGTACTGCAGATATCTGTACCGAATCGAATGCCTTTTCATAATTTACGAATGCCATACACAGGGGCTTCCTATATTCGTTTGTTTTCTCTTTTATTTGTGTTAGTGTTTGGATATGGTCTGTAGTTGAGAATCCGCTGCGGAACCCTGCCTGTTCCCTGGGTTGTTTTGAATCTAATGTATCGGTGATACGGGCTGTGATGATTTTTGTGAACAGTTTATAGATTACTGAAAGGAAGCTTATAGGTCGGTAATTCTTTAAGTCTTTTGTGTCCCCCTTTTAGTGTGTTAAAATGATTATTGCGTTTTTCTAGGATTTCGTAGTTTTAACGACGCTTAGACATTTGTTAAATAGATTGGCTAGTTTTACTGCCGAAATCTCTCCTGCATCTTGAATAAGATCTAGACTAATGCCATCTTCTGGTGTTTTCCTCTTTTCATGCTTTTTAATGCCCTTCTTACTTCCTCTACTGTAATGTTTGGGACGTCTCCAATTGCTGTGTTTGTCCCCGTGCGTGGTAGATCGTTTGAGTGATATAAGTCGCTATAGAAGTCTTCTATTTCTTTGATAATTTCATTTTTATTGTATGTCACTTCTCCGTTGGGTTTCTTTACTGCATACATTCGTTTTTCCCTATTGCGAGCCTCCTCTTTGTTGCCTTAAGCCTGGTGCCCGAAAGGAGAGCTTCATTTATTTTTCGTGTCAAATTTGCGCACATCATCTTTCTTCTTGTTTATCGTCCTAGTCAGCTCTGCTTATTCTATTTTGTCTCTGATTGATTTTATTTTTATGTCCCTACGCTGTTTCATAAGCCCTTTTGTTTCTACCGAAAGCTTACTGAACTTTTCTTTTTTCGTCTTTGCCGCCAATTTCAAGTGCAGCTTCCTTTAATGTCTCATTGAATTGGTTGTTCATTTGGTCTATGTCAAGATCTTCTTCGAGAGCTGAGTATCTGTTTCGGATGTTAATTCTGAATTTCGTCGCCCTATTCTTAATGACCTAGTGATGTAGAGCGAGACCAGGCCTTAGCACACGTGTGCTAAGGCCTGGAACAACGATCGAAGACGGATCAAGTGGTCCTCCCAAGTCTCGCACCACCACTAGGTGTGAGGAAGTGGAGGGTTGAGGAGGCCTAGCTGGGCCGCCGCCGCCACCCAACCTCTCCCATTCTCCTTTCTATCACCCCAACCCCCACCCTCACCCCTTTATGAGTTACGTACTTCAACCTCGCCCCCATCTCATTATCCTCTCATGCCGTGAGCGACCCTCATCCTAATCCTTACCTCACATCTCACTGGTTCCGGATTTCCGACACGTGACACCTGCCGCTCGTACCCGTGCCATGACCGCGGCTCCTTTAACGGAAGGAGTGAACAACTCGCGAGCCGGGGAGGAGGTGTCACGGCCAGTGTTGATAATCCCGACGTGGTGACGTGCGCCAGAGCACATCTCCCCGGAAGTCCTGCCGCCGACGAGGAGAAATCCTCGCTCGACGCGGGCGGGGGGGATAGCCTCTCGCGCTCGCACTCGTGCTTCTTCCTCTGGCGCCTCGAGGGTTAGCCGAGGGCACCACGGTAGCCGAAGGGCTGCGCACGGTGGTGCCGCAGATGGCGCCTGAGAGACCGCCTCCCCACCTTCCCCTCCACCCTCGATAGCCGAGTACACCTTTTACCTGGCCAGGCCCACTCGCGCGGCTCACCTGGCCAGGTAAACAGTGTGTACAGGTGGCGCGGCGCCTCCTTCTCCAACCTTTTTCCCTCTTTCCACCACCCTGTTATCTATCTCCCCAACTATTACCCTGCGTGCTGGGTCAAGCCCCGGCTCTTTCTCTCTCACTATTATCATCTTTCTCTCCCCCTCCTTATCCTTCTCCTATTCTGTCTCCTTCCCCCCCCCGGTCGCGGCCACGTCTAAATCCCCCGCAGGCGACGATCCCATCCCCGCCGCCGCCGCCGCCGCCGCCGCCGCCGCCGCCGTCGCGGCGTCGCAAGCATATTCACAAATTTACTTTACGACTAAAGGCTAAATGAAGAGGGAACTAAAGTATTAATGGCATTAGTTTTACTACAAATGATAATTAAAACCGTAAAATAATCATGATCAGGAAAAGAATAAGTGCCCTTTTAATCATATCAAGGAAAAAAGTGTCCGTTTATCTCAATGAACTAAAAACAAAATTTGACCTTTGACTAAAATCGTGAACTGTTGTATATGCTCACACTATATTATAAGCGAGATTTTCACGAGTAATTTTCATTTTCTTTCTAATCATTTGTAGAAAATGAGAGGAAAGTATCATTTTTTCACCCAAGAACCTGTCCTTCCGTAAACTCTATTTACATTGCAGATAATATATAATTTCTGAAAAAGTCATTGTATAGGAAGCACAACAAAGCATGTGCGAACAAGCTTCATGCTTCATTCAAGACATGACCGCTATGGCTGCTACATTTGCCTCGTTTATTTGTTCATCTTTTGTGCGAGCATTTATACATGTTGGTTTTAATGGAAGGCTGATAATTCACTAAATTTGGGTTAATTCATGTTATACATACACATATGTAGGATCTAGTACTACTGACCTACTCTCTCATCGGCTGGTGGGGCAAATTCAGCCATATACATATATACGGATATATATTACATATTAATCATTGTGTGTGTGTGCAGAGAGAGAGAGAGAGAGAGAGAGAGATAACTGGCATACTGGCGCGGCTAGTTGTTGAGCGCACACCTGAGCGCCCTGGCTGGCACTCTGTCTGACCCCGTGACCTTGTTCGCTCGAACCACCTTCAGGGACCGCGCCACTTGCTCGTATGTCATGATAATTATTCCATCTGGTTTAGGTTGTATTTCTGCCATCACGGTATTGCAATCATCATTGAAATCTCGACCTTGAATCTTGCAAAAGAGGAATTCAATTGATTTGCATCCATATCAACATTTTCTGGTTCAGTAGTTTTCAGGATCGTGTTATAACCACACAAGGCTTTTAGGCCCTTCCATGCATCTTTCACGCAGTTTTGTTTTGAATAAACCCTCTATCTTTTCTTAATAATTTTTTTTTCGACTTTGCAATTTTCTTGTCTATTTCCTTCTGTATTGTTATCCGCTTATTACTATCACTATTTCGCATAATTCTTCGTTTTTCGTTGAGCATCGTCTTCAGATCTTTGTTTACCCATGGTCTATTATTTGTGAAGATCGTTATTTCCCTCGTTGGTACTACCATGTCAAGAAAGAAATTAAAATACGAATTAAAAATGTCTAAGTTACCGTCAGTATCTGTTCCGTTTTCTATTAGGGCGGGCCAGTCCGTGTACTCGAAGCATCCTTGTAATCTTTCTGTTTTCTTTCCTATTTTCATATTATCACTTCTCTAGTCTTTTCTGATTTTGATAATTGTTTATATGTGAGGATACAATAGAGCATATTATGGTCACTATTTCCCAAACAAGGTCTTTGCACAACGCGGTAACTTTTTTTTGATATTACAAAACAATGGATCGAGAGTTACATTCACTCTAGTTGGACATTTTACACTCAGCTCCTATGTAGGAATACTGCGGATGTCAGCGAGAGAGGGAGAGGGGGAGAGAGGGAGAGGGAGAGGGAGAGGGAGAGGGAGAGGGAGAGGGAGAGGGAGAGAGAGAGAGAGAGAGAGAGAGAGAGAGAGAGAGAGAGAGAGAGAGAGAGAGAGAGAGAGAGAGAGAGAGAGAGAGAGAGAGAGAGAGGGAGAGGGAGAGGGAGAGGGAGGGGGAGAGGGGGAGAGAGAGAGAGAGAGAGAGAGAGAGAGAGAGAGAGAGGGAGAGGGAGAGGGAGAGGGAGAGAGGGAGAGGGAGAGGGAGAGGGAGAGAGAGAGGGAGAGAGAGAGGGAGAGGGAGAGGGAGAGGGAGAGGGAGAGAGAGAGAGAGAGAGAGGGAGAGAGGGAGAGGGAGAGAGAGGGAGAGGGAGAGAGAGAGAGAGAGAGAGAGAGAGAGAGAGAGAGAGAGAGAGAGAGAGAGAGAAGAGGGTTAGCATGAGCAGCTCTCTCCTTCGCCGAGAAATTGTTGATTCCTTAGCAAGGAAGGCACGCACACGCACGCACACGCACGGTCGCACGCACACGCGGGCGTTGCTACACACTCACTTTCCATCCCTCGAATCCCCCCTTCTAAGCCATAGCCCCAGTAAGGGGAGTCGAGGGACGCATCCTCTCTGACCCTGGCTAGAAAGAAGGGGAGAGTGAGGCTTATACTGTGATGATCAGTCAGATTAAGTTTGATGATATTATGGATGGACGTGCATGATTTATGACAAACCCCCATCCATACAAAGTTTGTATTCTTTCTACATTTATAGACAATCATTTTATTCCTTTTCAGAAAGTGGTGACGACAAGCCAGGAACGTCTGTGACGATTCCCCCCCAAAAAGAAAGGAAGAGGAAGTCGGATGAGTTGCAAGATGCCGCGGAAACACCCGTGGTGAGTACCATTAATATTCTCTCTCTCTCTCTCTCTCTCTCTCTCTCTCTCTCTCTCTCTCTCTCTCATAGTCCATAACTATCATCTAATACAGTACGCTGATGATTCTCAATTTCTCCACAGTGACTCAGTGAACAACTTAGAGGCATTGATAAGAAACACTCAAGACACTCTTGTTAAAGCAAAACGATATTTTGATAACAATGGTCTTAAAATAAATCCACAAAAAAGGCAATGTATCTTCATAGGTAGTCGGCAAAATTTAGCTAAAATTCCCATAGACACAACCATAGATTTCGAAGGCTACCAAATTAAACCAAGCACTTCAGTAAAAAAATCTAGGAGTACACTTCGACAGATATATGACGTTTGAATCCCATGTTGATAATATACATAGAAAGGTAATGGGAACATTAATATATCTTAATCATATAAAAAATCAAATCCCTACAGAAACAAGAATCATGATTGTTCAAACTCTAACACTAAGCATCATTAATTATTGTTTAAATATTTGGGGCTCTACTAAAAAAAACTAATGCAGAAAGCACAAAGACTACAAAACTTTGCTGCAAGAGTTGCATTGGGTAATGTTAGAAAGTTCGATCACATCACCCCACACATTATTCAACTTAAATGGTTAAAAATTCAAGCCAAATGCAGTTATGATACATGTGTTTTTATTCATAAAATCATACATGGGAATTATCCACAATGGATCCTGCCTTTACAAACTGTGGGTAACATATCAGGTGTTCAAACTCGACAAGTAAATTCTCTATATGTCAAGAGATCACACACAGAAATAGGGACACGACAAATGCTAATACGTGGACCCATGGCCTGGAACCTACTACCTCATAATGTTAAAGACATCACTAACCTAAATAAATTCAAAACAAAATTAAAAGAACATTTCCTAAATTGTCAGTTGTGACATCGTATTAAACAGATGTATTGTATATATGTATTAAGAATAACCACTGTAATTTATGGAATAAATTTTTTGAATTTGAATTTGAACTCTTCAGTAACACATGGAATAATTTCAGCTTGAGGACGAGGCCTCGCAGGGGAACCCCTCAAAGGAAATCATACTGGGATTCGGACTCACTCTTGAAAGAAAGCCTTATTACAAGAGGCAGGTCAAGATGCAGGTTAGTAGCATTTAATTTCATTCTATGGTTATGTCTCTCGCTATATTTATATATGTTAATATATATGTATATATGTATATATACACATACATACATACATACATATATATATATATATATATATATATATATATATATATATATATATATATATATATATATATACATGTGTGTGTGTGTGTGTGTATGTATGCATATGTATGTGTATATATATATGTATATATATATGTATATATATATGTATATATATATACATACATATACATATATATATATATATATATATATATATATATATATATATATATATATATATATATATATATATATATATATATATATATATATATATATATATATATATATATATATATATATATATATATATATATATATATATATATATATATATATATATATATGTATGTATATATATATATATATATATATATATATATGTATATATATATGTATATATATATACATACATATACATATATATATATATATATATATATATATATATATATATATATATATATATATATATATATACACATACACACACACACACACACACACACACACACACACACACACACACACACACACACACACACACATATATATATATATATATATATATATATATATATTTGTGTGTATGTGCGTGTGTTTGTATGTTTGTGCGTGAGCTTGTGTGTATGTGTTTGAATATATGAAGATGAAATCCAAGAGTATTTCAAAACTATTGTCTCGGTTTCTATCAAATCTATTTTCTGCCATATGTAGATATTGTGCATATATGCTACATACAGACACGCGCATATGTTTGATTTATTTTTAAATTTTTTAAGGAAGCGGAACTTGGTGCCACGGCCCGTGAGCCCGATTATGATGGCCTGTCTGATGAGGACATTGATGATGACCCTGACATCGAGGATCCCGAAGGCGATATTGACGACTATCAGAAGGATTATAAGGTCAGTTCAAAATTATATATTTATATATAATTATATGCATATATACAGAAGGATAGACATAAAATTGAAGCTTGTATTTCTATCACGTTTGCTTAACTTCACCTGAAAAAGCGTGAAAAATCATGACAATAATGATAATGATGATACTAACTATCTTGTTTTGCATTGTTATTGTTATTATTTCTGTTATCTTCACCATCGTTATTATTACTTTTATTTTTATGATTATAATGACTTTTCCCCAGTCCCCGCCGCGCCATAAGAAAGGGGGCCACAAAAGAGGCGACAAGGTGAGAGAAAAATATCATTCAATTTTTAAAAGAAATATGAAAAGATGATTATGAACACAACACAACACACACACATAAACACACACACACGCACATACATACAGACTTACATCTGTCATTTGTTATCACGATCATAAACCATACTAAATCATTTGCAAAGTATTTACAAACATGGATGGTGTGGAAAGTGTAACATCTCCCATGCGAACCCAAATTTGTGATGTAGAGTTAAGTGATGGAAGCATTGATGTAACTTTAAATAATGTAAGTGATGAAGTACCTACAAAGTCTAGGTCGAGTAGAGTTATAGCCAATACAGAATTATAAACTGTGTCCTTTATTTAGTTATGTTTAAACATGTCTCTCTCATAGTAAATAAAAACATAAAATATTGGTGGAACATAGGAGACATCACATATATCAAAGAAAACTCAATCAATAAATGTTTTTATACCTGCCTTAAGCTACTTATTAAGGTATATGCTACTAACAAATAGTTCAAGAATGCAAAAGTCTTAGGAAGTCTTAGTGATCTTTGTATTTTGTGTTTTTCTTGGTCCTTTTATTTCACCAGACTGTGTTTTGTTTTGTTTATTTAGAACTTTTCTATTTAGAGAAATAAATTGATGGAAATGATTTACACTTGTTTCAGTGCAATTAATTAAAATATAATGAAAATAGAAACACCAGATAATGGTGTAACATAAATTAAGATAAGGAATTACTGTATTGTTAATGAAGCAACAAATGTAGTCCTTCAAGTGCAAAACAAAGGATTTGTTATTAAGTGTGATGGAAAT
>BOPN01008042.1:12500-27500 GCA_017312705.2 Penaeus japonicus | reverse complement strand
CCGACGCACGGCCGCGCTGGTCAATGAGGGAGCACCACCAGCCGATGAGAGAGCAGGTCAGTAGTACTAGATCCTACATATGTGTATCTATAGCATGAATTAACCCAAATTTAGTGAATTATCAGCCTTCCATTAAAACCAACATGTATAAATGCTCGCACAAAAGATGAACAAATAAACGAGGTAAATGTAGCATTCATAGCGGCCATGTCTTGAATAAAGCATGAAGCTTGTTCGCACATGCTTTGTTGTGCTTCCTATACAATGACTTTTTTCAGAAATTATATAGTATCTGCAATGTAAATAGAGTTTACGGAAGGACAGGTTCGTGGGTGAAAAAATGATACTTTCCTCTCATTTTCTACAAATGATTAGAAAGAAAATGAAAATTACTCGTGAAAATCTCGCTTATGATATAGTGTGAGCATATACAACAGTTCACGATTTTAGTCAAAGGTCAAATTTTGTTTTTAGTTCATTGAGATAAACGGACATTTTTCCTTGATATGATTAAAAGGGCACTTATTCTTTACCTGATCATGATTATTTTACGGTTTTTATTATCATTTGTAGTAAAACTAATGCCATTAATACTTTAGTTCCCTCTTCATTTAGCCTTTAGTCGTAAAGTAAATCTATAAATAGATTCTGCTACAAAAGGACAAACGTGTATATATAACATTATTCTTATGTCGTTTTACAAAAAGCCCTGTTACAAAGGGACAAATGTATTAACTATCACTTCAGAATACCCAAAATATCTTTAGAACTTTTAAGAATAGTGTGAGCATAAACAGCAAGTTTACGATTTTGGTCCTTTTTTTATTAAATGAGATAAAAGGGCACTTTTTTTTTATAATGATTAAAATGACACATTTTCTTGATATCGGTTAAAAGGACACTTTTTCTTTCCCTGATCTTGATTATCTTACATTTTATATTGTCATTTATAGTAAAACTAATGTCATTATCATTTAAGTTCCCTCTTCTTTTAGCCGTACAAACTAAATTTGTGAATATGCTCGCGACGCCGCGACGGCGGCGGCGGCGGGGATGGGATCGTCGCCTGCGGGGGATTTAGACGTGGCCGCTGTAGTGGCACAAGGCGATGCCACGTCGCATGAGTCCGTACGAGCCCTGGACAGTTGTTACCTCCCCTCCTAAACGACCCTAACGATTGTCGCCACCTCAACCTCGGCGATGAGGTTCCTGACGCTCGCTCTCTCTGGGCAGCCACGGTACACAAGACACTTCCTGTGTAGACGCGGGTTGCAGCCTGAGCTTGGGGGCCGCTGTGTGTTTTTCGGTAGATTTTGGGACACGTCGCCATGTACCCCGCCTGACGTGTGCCGTATGGTGGAGCCTGATGCCTCTCCTCCACAAGGTTATGTACCTACCCTTTTCGTGCCTCGTAAAACCTCGGCGTTCTGTGCTCCCGCGGTAGGCATAGCAACACCTCGTACGTGTATAGTGCCCGTGTAACGTCCCGTATATTGTCCCACGTACAGTGTTTCGTGTTTTAGTGTATTGTCCCGTGTACAGTGTTTCATGTTGTTTGTGTTTTTCCGTGTTTCGTTTCATGTAATTTGTATTGTTTTATGTTTAACGTAATTCGCGGTTTTTGTTTCGTTTATGCAGTTTAGTTGTTTCGTACTGTTTTGTTTGTTTAATGTAATTTGAGTTCTGTTCTGTATACGTAGTTTTAGTTGTTTTGTTACGTGTTTAATTGTATTTATTGTTTTAGTTAATGAATGAATTAATGAAGGCGTGTTTCTTTTAAACCCTAAATAACTGATGCTACACAAAGCCTCCGAGACACCTACCAAATGAATATTAAAAGTTATTCGGGATAATATCCCGTGGTGGCAGCGACTACCCCCGGGTAAAGTTTGTGAGAACAGCTGAGTGACGAGAGTCGCTACAGGGAAAGAGTGGTGCCGACGCGGTGGGATCTAAGTAGCCTTGATGTTCACTTACTCGAGCCCTTGAGTAGCATCAGTAAAACGGACTATAGTTAGGTTTAGGTTTTTATGTAACATTTTGTTTTATTCACATACGCGCTTTCTCGTTTCTTCGTCTCGTCCTGATTTGTGTTCACGCTGGTAAGGAGCGTCGTTCGCTTGTCAGCCCGATCGCGCGCTCCTGCTACTCGAGTTACGTAACCTCTTACGTGTAGTTTGCTAGTTGACAGTATGAAATGTTCGTTCACCGCACTCGTTGAGTATAGTAAACACACGTTTGTTAACTGAGCATGATTTTGTCCGTGACCCTCATTGCCTGTGTGTATTTCCGTATTTTGTATTACCTGATTTGTTATCGGTAACGCAACGTTCCGTGTCGCGATAGCGAGTGTCTTGCTAACATAAGTACGTGCATTGCCAGCTGATTTTTTTTTTCACTTCGCACGTTAACTCACGAACGGTGCGTTGCCTTCACGAGAACCGAGGAAGTGCGTAGGTGTAACTTGTGTTCCGTTTCATTTCATTCATTCGTGTTTACTTAAACTATTTTTGAAGTGGGTTAACATGTTGTTGCGTAGCGATAAGGCAGACCAACCAACGACAAATGACGGTGTCGCCACGAGTGAATCTGACGCCCCTGAGGCGGTAGGTGCTGAAGGTGTGGGAGCTGTCAGGAGAGTGAGATTTGCCGACGATCACGTAAATATGTCTGTGCCAGATGCAGGTTTGTTGGATGCGCGAGAGACTCATAGCGCCCAAGATCTGATAAAAAATGTACTGGAATCACTTAGTCCGACTCACAGGTTATATGAGCGTGTGCTCGAGGGCCTGAAAGAAACCCGTACAAGTATGAGGGAGTTACGTGCTGGTGTAAGTGAAGCGCGAGAAGGTATGGATGAGCTGAAAGAGATGGTGATCCGTCAGACAGATAACGTCGCCCGTCTTTTGGAGGCCATGGCCAGCATCACCACTGGGAGTAACGTCAGTATGAGTCAGCAGCATAGTGTGGGTAGTGATGATACCGTCATCATCAATGATCACGATCCCAATGTTGATGTCAGTTCTGGAGTAGCTAACAGTCGTTTGAATAACTTTGCGCCGCCACAGCCATCCTTAGATGAGTTCGAGCTGAAAGATGGAGTACTGTATTATGTTCGTGATCTCCCGTCTGGTCTAATAAGCCAACTTGTTCTTCCACCTAACGTAAGATCAGCTGCAATGAAAATAGTGCACAACAGCAGTATCGCAGGTCACCCAGGCGTATTCCGAACTTTCCATCGCCTTAAAGATCATTATTGGTTTCCTAATTCTCTGTCCTTTTGCAGAAAGTATGTGCAAAGTTGTCCGACGTGCCAGAGACGTAAAGCAGTGGTGAGAGGACGCGCTCCTCTCGCCGCCGCACCGCTCGCAACACAACCTTTCGAGAGGGTCTCCGTCGACCTTGTTGAGCTTCCGCCTGCACGTAACGGTGACAGATACGTAATGACGGTTATAGACGAACTCACGAGGTTTGTTCAGTTGGTACCACTACCAGCCAAGGATGCTCATACCGTTGCGGACGCTTTGATTAGTAATTTCACAACCCTTTTTGGTCCGCCAGTCACTTTAACATCCGATAATGGGACCGAGTTTACTAGCGAGTATTTTCGGGAGGTCTGTAGCTTAATGGGAACTAAGACTAGGTATACTACTCCCTATAACCCCGCGTCAAATGGTATGGTGGAAAGGTGTAACCGTGTTGTCAAGGATTGCTTAGCAGCATTATGTGAAGATTCGCCCGACACTTGGAACACTAGAGTAGAATACGTGCGTCTTCCGTTAAACACGGCGTTCCACAGATCAGTTAACAACCAGCCATTGTACCTTCTGACTGGTAGGGATTGTGTTTTTCCGGTCGGTATGACAAAACACCACACTCGTGATGGGGAGATCGGAAGACGGCAGCTTGATTTCTCGCCGCTCGTGATTCAACAGTTACCGGTACGCAAAGAGTAAGGGAAGAAAATATAGAGGGTGTAGATCGCAGGACCAGGGCGATCCCTGAACTGACTGAAAGCATCTTGGTATTGCGCAGGAGACCACCAGGTCAAAGTGGTGCGGGTTTAGCGTCCAGATGGCTAGGACCGTTACGGATAATTAAGAAAGTTGGTCCAGTTTCTTATATATTAACCGTTTGGCAACGGATGGCATGATTTGCTACAAAGGCAGAGTTGGTCATAGACGCGGATGGCACTGTGCCAGATATGTAAATCAGCCATCCTACAGCAAAAACATTTATTTAATATCGCAACCAATGGGTTATGATAATATTTACAAATAAAGACACTCATTTACATTCATTTTTTCTATCTCCAGATCAATATGTAAGGCAGTCACATGAATTACTAAAAAATAAAATAATGATAGCAATAATAATGATAATTCATAGAAAACAAAAGCTTTTAAGTGCAGTATAAAATAGGTGTGACCAACAATCACAATGTACCATAGCTGATTTATCATAATTTTGTAACAAAAAATATAACATTTTAATTTTCCTTTACTCACATCTAACCAATTGTTTACTTAGGATATTAAACAAGAGGCAATATATTAATTATAGAATATTTGGAAGCATCCACAAATAATATTCTTCCATAGACGATGAGCTGCAATTGATTATGCCTGAAGGTGTAGATGAGCCCACACCAGATGAAGCTGAGCCTGATCCAGACGATCCTATTAATGTATTGTTGCTCGGCCTTGTAAGGTCACCTGAAGCTTTGCAGACATCGGTTTAGCTAGCTAGTTTTGTTATTTGTCCGTTTATTTTTTCTCATTTTTTTAGCACCTTTTGTTTTGCTCAGCTTATTTTCTGTGTATGTTTTATGTATGTATATATGTTTATATTCAATGTTATTTTCCAATGTTTGTGTTTGCATGTATGTTGCACGTACTCTACACCAGTTATGCATGTTGCTTGTGCTGTGAACTTTTAACGCTTACTGTCGTGCTTGTTGATTGGTGGGAGTAACAGGATCCTCCCATGAACGTGAGGTAGAGCACGGGTTTGCGCATGACCTAATGCCTGAAATTTTCCCCCAGAGGTTCCTGAAGGAGGAAGTCCAGATGTTTCGTGCATGGTTGTTCCAGCTTTCCTTCATTTGCTGACGAAATGGCAGTTTCCACGTACTCGTCCTTCCCCTTTGTTCTCCGTATGTGTGTGCGCCACCGATGTCCGCTTCGCTCCGTTCCCTGTGATG
The DNA here is from genome assembly GCA_017312705.2 of Penaeus japonicus. Classification (NCBI taxonomy): domain Eukaryota; kingdom Metazoa; phylum Arthropoda; class Malacostraca; order Decapoda; family Penaeidae; genus Penaeus; species Penaeus japonicus. Next base: position 22,297 of record BOPN01008042.1, on the reverse strand, counting down.
CATGCTGTAGCCGCCAGAGCAGCCTCGTCGTGGCTGGGCCGTCTGCAGGTGCTAGGGCGTGGGCCACAAGACTCCACGTCGGCCCCGGAGGTGGTTGCGGCAAGCCGGGGCGGCTAGCCGTCTGGAAGGGGGCGGTTGTAGTGGCACAAGGCGATGCCACGTCCCATGCCTCCTAATGCCACGTCGCAGGAGTCCGTACGAGCCCTGGACAGTTGTTACCTCCCCTCCTAAACGAACCTAACGATTGTCGTCCACCTCAACCTCGGCGATGAGGTACGGGGGGTTCCTGACACTCGCTCTCTCTGGGCAGCCACGGTACACAACACACTTCCTGTGTAGACGCGGGTTGCAGCCTGAGCTTGGGGGTCGCCGTGTGTTTTTCGGTGGATTTTGGGACACGTCGCCATGTATCCCGCCTGACGTGTGCCGTATGGTGGAGCCTGATGCCTCTCCTCTACAAGGTTATGTACCTACCCTTTTCGTGCCTCGTAAAACCTCGGCGTTTTGTGCTCCCGCGGTAAGCATAGCAACACCTCGTACGTGTATAGTGCCCGTGTAACGTCCCGTATATTGTCCCACGTACAGTGTTTCGTGTTTTAGTGTATTGTCCGTGTATTGTCCCGTGTACAGTGTTTCATGTTGTGTTTGTGTTTTTCCGTGTTTCGTTTTTGTGTTTTTCCGTGTTTCGTTTCATGTAATTTGTATTGTTTTATGTTTAACGTAATTCGCGGTTTTTGTTTCGTTTATGTAGTTTAGTTGTTTCGTGCTGTTTTGTTTGTTTAATGTAATTTGAGTTCTGTTCTGTTTTACGTAGTTTTAGTTGTTTTGTTACGTGTTTAGTTGTATTTATTGTTTTAGTTAATGAATTAATTAATGAAGGCGTGTTTCTTTTAAACCCTAAATAACTGATGCTACACAAAGCCTCCGAGACACCTACCAAATGAATATTAAAAGTTATTCGGGATAATATCCCGTGGTAGCAGCGACTACCCCCGGGTAAAGTTTGTGAGAACAGCTGAGTGACGAGAGTCGCTACACCGCGACTGGGGGGAGGGGGGGGGGGGAAGACAGGATAGGAGAAGGATAAGGAGGGGGAGAGAAAGATGATAATAGTGAGAGAGAAAGAGCCGGGGCTTGACCCAGCACGCAGGGTAATAGTTGGAGAGATAGATGACAGGGTGGTGGAAAGAGGGAAAAGGGTTGGAGAGGGAGGCCCCGCGCTACCTGTACACACTGTTTACCTGGCCAGGTGAGCCGCGCGAGTGGGCCTGGCCAGGTAAAAGGTGTACTCGGCTAACGAGGGTGGAGGGGAAGGTGGGGAGGCGGTCTCTCAGGCTCCATCTGTGGCACCACCGTGCGCAGCCCTTCGGCCGCGGCTGCCGTGGTGCCCTCGGCTAACCTTCGAGGCTGCAGGATGAAGTACGAGTGCGAACGCGTGAGGCTATCCCCCCCGCCCGCGTCGAGCGAGGATTTCTCCTCGTCGGCGGCAGGGTGATGTGCTCTGGCGCTCGTCACCACGTCGGGGTTATCAACACTGGCCGTGACACCTCCTCCCCGGCTCGCGAGTTGTTCACTCCTTCCGTTACAGGAGCCGCGGTCATGGCACGGGTACGAGCGGCAGGTGTCACGTGTCGGAAATCCGGAACCAGTGAGATGTGAGGTAAGGATTAGGATGAAGGTCGCTCACGGCATGAGAGGATAATGAGATGGGGGCGAGGTTGAAGTACGGTAACTCATAGAGGGGTGAGGGTGGGGGTTGGAGTGATAGAAAGACGAGTGGGAGAGGTTGGGTGGCGGCGGCGGCCCAGCTAGGCCTCCTCAACCCTCCACTTCCTCACACCTTGTGGTGTGGAGCGAGACTTGGGAGGACCACTTGATCCGTCTTCGATCGTTGTTCCAGGCCTTAGCACACGTGTGCTAAGGTCTGGTCTCGCTCCACACCGCGTGTGCTAAGGCCTGGTCTCGCTCCACACCACGTGTGCTAAGGCCTGGTCTCGCTCCACACCACGTGTGCTAAGGCCTGGTCTCGCTCCACACCACGTGTGCTAAGGCCTGGTCTCGCTCCACACCACGTGTGCTAAGGCCTGGTCTCGCTCCACACCACATGTACTAAGGCCTGGTCTCGCTCCACACCACGTGTGCTAAGGCCTGGTCTCGCTCCACACCACATGTACTAAGGCCTGGTCTCGCTCCACACCACGTGTGCTAAGGCCTGGTCTCGCTCCACACCACATGTACTAAGGCCTGGTCTCGCTCCACACCACATGTACTAAGGCCTGGTCTCGCTCCACACCACGTGTGCTAAGGCCTGGTCTCGCTCTACACCACGTGTGCTAAGGCCTGGTCTCGCTCCACACCACGTGTGCTAAGGCCTGGTCTCGCTCCACACCACGTGTACTAAGGCCTGGTCTCGCTCCACACCACTAGGTCATTAAGAAAAGGGCGACGAAATTCAGAATTAACATCCGAAACAGATACTCAGCTCTCGAAGATTTTGACATAGACCAAATGAACAACCAATTCAATGAGACATTAAAGGAAGCTGCAAAAGAAAAGTTCAGTAAGCTTTCGGTAGAAACAAAAGGGCTTATGAAACAGCGTAGGGACATAAAAATAAAATCAATCGGAGACAAAATAGAATAAGCAGAGCTGACTAGGACGATAAACAAGAAGAAAGATGATGGGCGCAAATTTGACACGAAAAATAAATGAAGCTCTCCTTTCGGGCACCAGCCTTAAGACAACAAAGAGGAGGCTCGGAATAGGGAAAACGAATGTATGCAGTAAAGAAATCCAATGGAGAGGTGACATACAATAAAAATTAAATTATCAAAGAAATAGAAGACTTCTATAGCGACTTATATCACTCAAACGATCTACCACGTACGGAGACAAACGCAGCAATTACACAACATTACAGTAGAGGAAGTAAGAAGGGCATTAAATAGCATGAAAAGAGGAAAAACACCAGAAGATGGCATTAGTCTAGATCTTATTCAAGATACAGGAGAGATTTCGGCAGTAAAACTAGCCAATCTATTTAACAAATGTCTAAGCGTCGTTAAAACTACGAAATCCTGGAAAAACGCAATAATCATTTTAACACACTAAAAGGGGGACACAAAAGACTTAAAGAATTACCGACCTATAAGCCTCCTTTCAGTAATCTATAAACTGTTCACAAAAATCATCACAGCCCGTATCACCGATACATTAGATTCAAAACAACCCAGGGAACAGGCAGGGTTACGCAGCGGATTCTCAACTACAGACCATATCCAAACACTGGCCTAAAAGAGAAAACAAACGAATATAGGAAGCCCCTGTGTATGGCATTCGTAAATTATGAAAAGGCATTCGATTCGGTACAGATATCTGCAGTACTAGATGCAATTCGTAAACAAGGAGTAGATGAAATATATTGCAGACTATTAGAGGATAGATATAGATATGGTACAGTGACCATCAAAATGCACGCAGAAACCAATAAAATACCAATAAAAAAGTGTTAGGCAGGGCGACACCATCTCACCGAAACTGTTTATAGCATGTATATATATTTTTTTTCCTAGAAAGTATATTTTATTACAGATCTTATGTATTATATATAATGTAATGATTTTCAAGAAACATACTATTTTTCTTTTTTTTTATAGATTACAGTCAAAAGATAAGTAACTTTGGCTTCACGCAATAGAGGAGTTATTTGTATCAACGTTTAAAAAAAATGCCAATCAAATCTTTAAAATGAATATAATTGTGAATGATCGTAGATTAATTAATGCAAACACAAAAATAAACAAACTGTGGGATGCAGTTTGTACTCTCAATTTAAATATAGTATGATAAAGGAGTGCAATTCATTTTTTAAAAATCAAACATAGATTGGCTTGATTATTATTATCATCTGTGTTCTTTAAAGACCATCCCACCTATAATTTGTGGGGCTTGTATTTTGCCTTAGGTTCAATATTAGTGGAGGCCACTTCAATACTTAATGTTGGCCTTTACCAGAGTTCCGATAGGCGCGGTTGCTGCTTCAATCGTTTATTGAACTCTACGCGCGAATCATCGCCAATTATTGAATCAAATAACATTTATTTATTTATATTTTGTTTTCAACCATGTCATAGAAAGAAAATATGTTAAATTTCGTCAAATTATTAAGTCCAATTATTATTATAAAGTTGATATCATGCAAGTTTATCCTAGGCTGCGCGACCGTTATTCTCGCTTATTTAGTGTTAATTGTCTATATCTTTGTTCAGTTCATATGAAAATGAACAGTTGGCATCAGTATGATCATAATAGGTGTACATCGAAGCGGCGACGTCTATCATGCGGATAACGAGCGAGAGGTCACGGGGATCGGCCGAGGCGTTGGTTCTCGGTAAACGTTTTGATTAAGTTCTTGTGATCTGAAACGCGTCATTTATGTCTCTTGCGGTGTGGAAACTATATATATTCTGCCTCATTTGAATAACTTTATATGTTTGTCACAATGCACTACGACCGACGGCAAGATTTTTTTTTTTTTTCTTTTTGGAAAAACTAGAAATTTTAAATGAACTGACAATGCGCTTGCTTACTCGAAGAGAACAGCCCCCGAGTGAACAACCACGAAATGCGAAATTATTGGTGTGTGAATGTGGGCGGAAGATACACATGTGTGTGTGTGTGTGTGAAACAACTTCATGAATCAACTTACCTTTGGAGTCGTCCCTCTTATCAACTTTCTTGTCCATTGTAGACGCTGTAGGTCTTGTTAATCAAAATAAAGGTAAGCTGTTCTTGCTTCCTAAACCGCCTTCACCGACTTCGCAGATGGTGCACTTAGATTGGGCTTGGCTATGCACTGCTGCAAAATCCAACGAAGTCGCTGGCAGGACTGGCAGGACTGGTAGGACTAGTCCAGCACCTGCAGAATGAGAACTGCACGCACCAAGAAGCCGAACGTCGCGGGCGAGCGGAAACTCACGTCTCTTGGCGCGTGACGTCACAGAAACATGACGTACGACTTGCGTCGCTTGGTTAATTTTTTTCTTTTTTCAGACATGTATGATTTTTTCATGATTTTTATTAAAAAAAATAGATACATAAATAAAAAGGTATTTAAGTATTTTGAATAAATGCAGTCTATTTCAAGATACCATAATCAAAATGGCTCTTCCTTGCTATCTGAACCTCCCCACGCCCTCCTAATCCTTTCCTTGCCCCTTATCCCCTCTTCCTTATTTTCTTCCCTTCCCTGCCCCCTTCCTTATTTTCTTCCCCCCCTCTTTCTTATTTTCCTTCTCCCCCTTTGCCTGATCCTGCCCCCCTTTGCCCTAGCCTTGTGTTTCCCTCCTCCCCATTCACTTGGTATCCACCCTGGCCCTATTCGGCTGTTCCTTTCCCCTTTTTCTGTTCCCTGAAACCCCTTCCCTTGCTAACCCTCTCGACCTAGTCTTGCTTTAGGGAGGAATTCGAAACATCTCCAGAACAACCCCGCACACACACACACACGCAAACATTTTTGGAATACGAGAGATGAATGAAACCATATCCTTTGCCGTGCAGATTGAAGGAACACGTGAAGAAGGAATTGCGTAGTATGCTGGAGTTGGGGATAATTGAGCCCTCACACTCTGAATATTCTACACCCATTGGAGTAGGTCCTAAAAAGAGGGAAATCGCAGACTTTGTTTTGATTTTAGAAAGCTGGAAAAGATTACAAAGTTTGATGATAGGCCTATGCGTGATACCAAAGCCATTTTTTTTATGTCTAACCAAAGATTTACGCAATGTTTTAAGATAAGCAAACACTATATCGATGTCCATTTTTTAAGTAACTGACACTTGCCATCGAGTGAATAAAATTTGGATCTAGCATATGAATGCGCTTGTTCTAAGAAAAACTTAAGAGTAACCAAGATTTTTAAAGATTCCATAATGATGCTAAGTTCTCTATCAATAAATTAATTATCACTGATCCTATATGCTCTACGAAACATAGACGTGGCTGTTTGATTTCTTAATGGATATGGGATGATATGAGAAAAAAGGAAGATAATTAGCAACATGGGTGGGTTTCCGGTAACTGAAAATTTAAATAACCGTTGAAATTATATAACAATATATCAAGAAAGGGTAATTTACCATCTTTTTCCCATTCTACTTTGGATTTAATGGTACGAGCAAGAGTGTTAAGTTTACGCAAAAAATCGTCGAAATCCGTACGGTTTACAGGCAACATAGAAAAAATATCATCAACATACCTAAACCAGATCGAGCCATCTCTGAAGAGAACGCTCGTGAACCGCCAAACACGAGTAAGTGCGAACACCTGTTAACTTTTCCCGAGGAAACGAAATATTTCATTCGAGTCTCGAACTCGGGTACCTGCGGCCCTGCAACGACCCTCAGAGCAAGAGTCGGACGCTCTGCCGTCTGTACCACCGAGATCTAGCCAGACACCGCCCACGGCGGTCCTTAGGAATCTCGGTCTCATTCGAGGTCATTTCGCTCTTTTCCCCTTTCCAGTAGTTCTGGTTGGTGTCAATCGGCCATTATCTATCTCGAAGTCTTTTGTAATGATATCTAATTATCCTAATTTAACCATTATTTTGTCATTATCATTCTATTCTAATCAAACCATTATTTTGTCATTATCATTTTATTCTAATTAAACCATTATATATATATTTTTTGCACTATAAGGTCATTGAAAGTAAAAAGGTGAACATATATAATCATATGAAAAAGTATGAAAAAAAATCCACAGCGCATGACCTTGAGCCGGCAGACAGCGTGGCGCCTCGAGAACAAAATGGCGGTCACAGATGTGCTTTTGTATAAGCTTGTGTTTATATTTCGATGCTTTGTGAAAATAACCGTCGGTGAGATCACTCGTTGATTATGGACTTCTTATATCTTTACTGTATTTTGAATTAATTTAGTAAACCTTTTTTTCATATGATTGAAATTGACCCTTTGAACAAGTGTTTTGTTGTTAAAACTTTTAAACATCATTGGTGTTGTTGGTGGTTTTTTTTTTTTTTCTTTTTCTTTTTCTTCTTCTTCTTTTTTCTTTTTTTTTTTACCTCCCCGGATTTATCCTAAGTAACCCCATTGGCGACGCAGGATTAGCTAAAACAATAGATTGGCCATCACCAGCCAGAGATGTTCTTTTGTTATATTTAACTAAGGCCGGTTTTTTTTTATCCATTTTGTTTAACTGGGTGCTAACATCTGCAGATATTTTTGGCATTTTTTAAATATTTTATTCACGCTCTTTTACTTTATTTATTGCTGTGATGGAACAAGAATTTAACCCAACCAGACCTTCTTTATGAGACATATGCAATTGCAAACAGGAATCGTATTCCACTGTCCTTAGCACCGTCACACCCTCTCCGGGAGACGGAACGTGGGCTGGTTGAGGGGTGGGGGTCGGGGTGGTGGGGGGGAGTCCATTGTGGGCGGGGTGGGGGAGCTTCTGGCCGAGGAGACTAACTAAGACTGAATGAGTGATGAAATGTTTATGTATATATGGGCACTTCTCTTTTCAAGGTTATCCCAACCTTGTCTTCCTTCCCCACCCAAATGTTGTTTGCGAGTTTCTTTGTCCTCTTTATTCATTACTTTATTTCAGCAATATTACATCCCTACATAATGCAGGTCTGTGAAACAAATACGAAAAAAACAACAACTATATCAAGTGTTCTCATCATTCAACAAACGGATATGTTTCACAACAGATCTGATATAATCGTACCTCAGGCATCACATCACTAAGCTTAGAGAGTGAAAATAGGCCTACGACACTGTCTCCGCGTCATGCTAACCCAACGATGCTTTTGCAAATTGCAAAGAAAACGCGTGTTACGTCCGAAGGTAACCCGTTTGTCTGACGCCTTGACTTGGCTCCGGCTGAGTGACAGAAACGCACACACACGCACACACACACACACACACACACACGTTATTGCAATTGCTCCTGATGTCATTATTATCACATTGTTGTTATGTTATGCTTAGTGATGTTATTGCCTTTGACGATATTGTTAATCGTGGCATTTGTCCTTCTGTCGCTGACTTCGGTGCTGTGATCACGGTTGCTGTTTTTGTTGCTGTCGATGGTGATGCAACAAAGAAGGCCGAAGTAGATGTTGCACATATTTTATCAGCAATCTTATGCCTGAAGATTTTGAAATAAAACTGTTTCTCCTCAGTGCAATATTGCAAGATTTTGTATAGAGCTTTATGATCAAATATTTCATGTAAAAAGATCTATGTATTTTTTGTATAACCTGTTATCTGCAAATATATCTTTTCGCATAGTCAAACAACCATATAAGCCAATAAATGCTCTATTAAAATGAAACTTAGATAACTTAGATACTTATCCTACCAGACATTCAGAATAATAATCTTATCAATTATGAACAGAATGCAATGTGACAAATATATAAAAGCGTATAAATGAGACAACGCAAGAGCCGAAAATCACGCCGTTCGGGTCATCATCATCATCATCATCATCATCATCATAACTTCCTACTACAAGCATCAGAACTTCATACGACAAGAATATTGACATATTAGCCAAGAACTGACGACTCGGCTGATTCCCGTGACCTCGCGCTCGTTACCCGCATAAGGGACGTGTCGCCGCGACCTAGGATGATTCGAGGCGACCCGACGCGGTGTTCATGTTCTCCTCCGGCGCGATGTGTGCGGCTTCCCTCATCTTCAGTTTAATCCTTCATGGGTCACTTTGGCTCGCTTGGAAGTGACGTCTCATCAATGCAAGTTGAAGCTTGAAAGTCGAGATTGAGAAGAAACAATGATGTAACATCCGTTTTATGGATTTCATGAGAGACTAAGTGACGTCTTCAAAACTAATGCGAAGAAAGTGACGTAAACAATGATAGGTAAAAGGGATTGCCATATTGTGTTGAGTCTTTCACTGGAGGATTTCGTTGAAATTTCACATTATCTCTTTCATATTTTCTTGTTCCTCTCTCTCTCTCTCTCTCTCTCTCTCTCTCTCTCTCTCTCCTCTCTCTCTCTCTCTCTCTCTCTCTCTCTCTCTCTCTCTCTCTCTCTCTCTCTCTCTTCCTACCCCTCTCCCTATCTCATCTCTCTCTCTCTCTCTCTCTCTCTCTCTCTCTCTCTCATTAACAGCAATAACGATGAGGATATTAACGATGATATGAATAAGGATGATAACAGAGATAATCATTGTAATGCTAATATTAAGGACAGTAGTAATAATCCTAGCAATAACGATAGACCGATAACAGAAGCATCACTCATCCCTGCTTACCCGGAGGCTGGAAGGAAATGGACATAGACTGCTACGCGATGTGTACAGGGGGGAGGGGGGAAGGGGGAGGGGGAGGGACTGAATGCTAAAGGCAATGGCAGTGATGACAGAATAGGAAACGAATCCGAACGGAGCACAACTAGAACGAAGGAAGCATCATGGCGGAGAGAGAGAAATATAGCGGGTGGGGATCTTAGATGCTGCTGAATCAGCTGTTTGTCGGACGGCCCGGCCCGGCGCCGCTTGCCTCCCCAGCTGACCGCGACCAAGCACCTACGACTCTCGATCAAAAAGACTTGATAAAGATGATGAAAATGACCATAATGAGGATAATAATGATGATGATAATGACCATAATGATGATGAAAATGACCATAATGGTGATAATAATGATGATGATAATGACCATAATGATGATAATAATGATGATGATAATGACCATAATGATGATAATAATGATGAAATAATGACCATAATGATGATAATA